>CM021102.1:43591620-43656587 GCA_007115665.2 Sequoiadendron giganteum | reverse complement strand
CTCTTTAAAGTTTTCCCAAACTTCAAGGCTCTAAACTAACCTAACTTGCTATCACACACACTTCAATTCAACCTTGGGACTTTATAATTGAGTCCTTATTACCTTGGTGGTTGACTAGAACCACCCACAAGCCAAAATTACCAAGATCTTCCAAAAGACCTTAAGGTGCTCCTGCACCATTCTCCCCCTGCAACAAAGAAGTTAAGGAACCTGTGATGTCAAGAGCTCCTCACTAATTCCATGCTTCTTAAAGTCACTTTCTGCTATCCAAGTAGCTTCTGACTTCGGTTGATGTCTCCACTTCACTAGGTGCTCCTTGTATGTCTTGTGCCTAGTCTTCTTCACCCTTGAGTCTAGAATCTTGTACACTTGTGGTCTGATCTGACCAGGTACCTTGAGGTCTTCCACATCCTTACTGACCTCAGGACTATGTTGTTCCTCATCCATTTTTGGTCCTTTATACTTCACCAAGTCCTTCACATTGAAGATAGGTGAAATAGACATCTCCTTGGGTAACTCCACCTTGTATGCATTTGAGCCATACTTAGCCAACACTTTACATGGCTCTATCCTTTTCATCTGCAGCTTGCTTGGTATGCCTTTTTATAACCTTGCTTTGTTCAAGTATACCATCACCAAATCACCTATTGCAAATTGTAGATCTCTCTTCCCTTCATCTCTTTTAGCTTTCAACTTTTGGTTAGCTTCTATCAATGTCTTCTTTACCTGCTCATGAACCTCTCTCATTGACTGAGCAAAATCATCAACATGACCACCGATTCCTTCATAACCTTTTAGATCTCTAAGCTCAAGTACACCCCTTGGATGTAAGCCATATACTATCTCAAATGGACTATTACCCGTAGTCCTATTTGTGCTATCATTGTAAGCAAATTTTGCTTGTGGAATCACTTGTTCCCATCCTTGTCCATACTCCTTAGTTAAGCATCTCAACAAGTTCCCAAGTACCCTATTGATCACCTTTGTCTGTCCATCCGTTTGAGGATGATATGCTGAGCTATGAGACAAGTTGGTTCCTAACCTCCTCCAAAGTGTTTTCCAAAAGTGTCCCATAAACTTCAAATCTCTGTCTGCAACTATGCTCTTTGGCAACCCATGTATCCTCACTATCTCTTTGAAGAATAGGTGTGCAATGTGACTAGCATCATGTGTTGTTTTGCATGGTATGAAATGGCTCATCTTGCTGAATCTGTCCACTACAACAAACACACTGTCCAAACCAATTGGTGTCCTAGGTAGACCTACTATGAAGTCCATGCTTATGCATTCCCATGGTCTATTTGGGATGGGCAATGGCTGATAAAGACCTGCATTTGTTGATGTTCCCTTTGCCTTTTGACACACTCCACATTGCTCCACATACCTTCTGACATCTCTTTGCATCTTAGGCCACCAATAGAACCTCTCCATTATGCTTTTCTTGAATTAGATTTTCCCTCATGGAACCTCTAGGAACACATAATTGCTTCCCCTTAAACAATAGGCCATTCTGCAAAGTGTAATCTGCATATTCACTGTGAAAATGATTCTCAAAATCAGAACATACCTTGTGGATCATTGAAAAATCAGAATCTCCTTCATATAGATCTTTGAATCCTTCAACCCCTATACTTTGTAGTTGTATCTCTTGGACAGTAAGCAACCTCCTACTAAGAGCATCAACAACCTTGTTGTTCACCCCCTTCTTATGCTTGATGGTAAAGGTGTATGACTGCAAAAACTCCATCCACTTGATATGCCTCAAACTGAGCTTCTCTTGAGTGTTGATGTAACTTAAGGCCTGATTGTTGGTGTATACCACAAATTCTTTTGGCAATAGGTAGTGCCTCCACTTCTTAAGAGCTTGCACCAAAGCATATAACTCTAAGTCATAGGATGAGTACCTAGACTTTGCTTCATTCAACCTTTCACTAAAGAATGCCACTGGCCTGCCTTCTTGACTTAGGACAGCTCCTACTGCCATGTTACTTGCATCACATTCTACTATGAATAGTTTGTTAAAGCTTGGTAAAACTAGGACAGGTTGGGTAGCTATCTCCCTCTTCAATCTTTCAAATCCTTCATTGGCTTCTTTGGTCCACACAAACTTTGTTTTCAGTCCTCCTTTGATGGTGTCAAGAACCGGTGCACAAATTTCACTAAATCTTCTCACAAATTTCCTATAGAACTGAGCTAATCCATGGAAACTCCTAACTTCTATCCCTGTCTTGGGAGTAGGCCAACTAAGAATGGCTTCCACCTTACCTTTGTCCATCTTCAAGTTCCCTTGAGATACTACAAATCCTAGATAGACCAATTCTTGCTTCATGAACTCACTCTTCTCAAGATTTATGGTGAGCTTCTCCTCTTGAAGTTTCCTCAACACAAGTTCTAGGTGCTTCATATGTTCTTCTTTTGTTTTGCTAAAGATGAGAATATCATCTAGGTAGGCAACCACAAAAACTCCTATAAAGTCCTTCAAGACCTCATTCATCACCCTCATAAAAGTGCTAGGTGCATTTGTAAGCTCGAATTGCATTACTAACCATTCATACAACCCTTCTGTGGTTTTAAATGCTGACTTCCATTCATCTCCCTCTTTCATCCTAATCTGGTAATAGCCACTTTTCAAATCAATTTTGGAATAGTACTTAGCACCCCCTAAACAGTCCATTAGATCTTCTATCCTAGGAATAGGAAACCTATATCTAATGGTTATCCTATTTATGGCCCTAGAATCAGTACACATTCTCCACTTTTCTTAGGTGCCAATACCACTAGAACAGCACATGGACTTATGCTCTTTCTGATCAACCTTTGGTCCAAAAGTTCTTGAACTTGCCTTGCTATCTCTTTGTTCTGCTCTGGTGTCATCTTGTATGCAGCCTTGTTAGGTAGTGTTGCCCCTGGTATAAAGTCTATCTGATGACTTATTGCTCTCTTAGGTGGTAGTGTAGCTGGTGTACCTTCACAAATAATGTCCTTGAACTGATCCAACAGTTGCTTCACTTTTGCTGTCATTAGTAGCTGATTAGGTAACCCCTCTTCCTTTGGCTTCAACATGATTGCATAGGCCACTCCTTCTTCCTCCTTTATGTCCTTTAGGAACTCCTTTCCACTCATCAAAAGTGCACTAGATTCTGCCTTTTCCACTGTGGTTTCTTCTATCAAATACTGAATTTTGTAAGTCACTCCATCCTTCTTGAATGAGTACTTATTCTCCTTGCCATGGTGTACTGCCTCCCTGTCATATTGCCATGGTCTGCCAAGCAGCAAATGGCATGCATCCATTGGTAACACATCACATAGTATCTTGTCTTGATACTTTCCTATGGAAAACTCAACCCAAACTTGTTCATTGACCAATATATTCTACCCTTTGTTCAACCAAGTAACCTTGTAAGGACACACATGGGGTATCTTGATGAGTTTCAACTTTTGTACTGCCTCCTCTGAGATGACATTATCAGTAGACCCTGAATCAATAATGACCTTGCAAACCTTACCTAGTATTTTGCACTTGACTCTAAAAAGAGCTCTCCTTTGTTTGTGTTCATCCTCGGTAGGTGCTTTGATCAAAATCCTTCTCAACATGAAATTCTCTCCTTTCTCTGAATCTAAACTCACCTCTGAATGTTTGGAGCAGTCCTCTTCTTGAACATTGTTAATCTTCCTCTCACCTTGTGAAGATGCTGGCTTGTCAGGACACCTATAAGCCGGATGACCCAACTATCCACAATTGTAACACTTCATGGAAGCAAAATGAGAACTTCTTCCAAAGCCTCCTGATCTGCCTCTTCCACCATTGTTAGAGCTTCGACCTCTGTATCCCCCTCTATTATTTGACTCATGGGATTGTTCTCCAACCTTGGAATCACCTTGGCTTCTGCTCTCATTGCTTCTTCCACCATAACCTCCTCTATGTCCACCTCTAGAGTCTCTACCTCTTCCTTTACCTCTAGTATTGGAATCTTGTTTATTTTTCAGTTTCTCTTCCACTTTAATAGCCATTTGATAGCAGCTATGGAAGTTAGTAAGTGTAAAGAGACTCAACTCCTCTTGTATGTTCCATCTAAGGCTGTTCAAATACCTAGCAACCTTAATGCTTTCAATTTCTTGCACTCTAGTCCTAAGGCTTAGTTTTTGGAACTCCTCTATATAGGCAGCTACATCTAACTCCCTTTGTCTGAGATTTTGCCTCTTCTTGTGCAATTGGATCTCATAGTCCTCAGGTAGATAGTTCTCCTTTACTTTAGCCACCATAGTTGTCCAACTTCCTATGGGCTTCTTGCCTTCCTGCTCTCTTTCTTCTTGCAAGAACTTCCACCAAGTTAGTGCTTGTCCTCTTAGCCTTGATTTGGCTATCTTCACCTTTTGTGCCTCTGTAACACCATCACACTCAAAGTGATTCTCCATTCCCTCAATCCATTCCATAACTAACTCTGCATCCATTCTTCCTGTGAAAATAGGAATGCCTTCTAGTGCCTTGCCGCTCAATGCCTTCAATGCTTTGAGGAAGGGTTCCTCTTTTAATGGAGGATCAGGTTCTGGTTCTGTGTCTTCCTCAACGTGATCCTTACCCTTGTCTCTAACCACTGCTAACTGTGCTCTCATCTTGCTTGCAGTCTCTGCAACCACTTCTAGTTTTTGTTTCATTTCTTCCACAGCTTCTTCAAGTTGTCTATTCTTTTATTGTTGCTCTGTCAGATCTCTTGCCAATTTTGCATTGGTCACCATGGTGTTCTCTCCTATGGATGCACTTCTCTCTGACATTTACTAATTTCAATTCCCAAGCCTTTATTGGCTTTGATACCAATTTGATGGGGAGTCTTACCTTTCAAAAGCAATCTTGCTCTTCCCAAGACCTATTCTCTGGTCTTCCTAGGGTATTACTCTCTACCCTGCTCAGGGATCTCTCCTAAACCCCTCTCACCTCATAAAACTCTCCACCAATTTCAAATTCTTCACCATTGCTCTCAATTCACCACTAAGCTTCCCTAGGCTCCACACTGACCCAAAGTGTTCTAACCACTCCAGGGCTAGGAAAGGGTATTCTCACTATCCCCTTGTTGATTTGACTCCTCACTGATCCATCCCATAGGTTTCTTTCACCTTGTACCCATCGCTTTCTTGAAAAACCCAATTTTAGGCCTTGTAGCCTTTTGCCCAATTAGGCCTCCTCGAACCCGTTTTCTTGGAGTTTCTCAAAAACGATCTTAACAACCCCCTAATATTTTTGGATATTCTTTCTAGTGGTACCCTAGGCTTCAAGATTTACCAGGTGTAAGGTCTCCCA
Organism: Sequoiadendron giganteum; assembly: GCA_007115665.2. NCBI lineage: Eukaryota > Viridiplantae > Streptophyta > Pinopsida > Cupressales > Cupressaceae > Sequoiadendron > Sequoiadendron giganteum. Next base: position 43,651,291 of record CM021102.1, on the reverse strand, counting down.
AGTGGCCGTACATATGACTGTCCTCATACCCCCTAAATTCAAGGGTTTCTAGGGTTTTGGCTCCTTTTTCCAACTTTGAGGGCTTCAATGACCTCCTCAACTCTCCTCCTTTCACACACATGTCTAGAATACGTTTGCCCACACTCCCATGCTCTTGATTGGCATGAACCAATCCATTTAGCAGCTTTCTTTACTACTGTCCTCTCCAAGCCACTAGCCAGAATGCACTTGCACTCGCCTAGTGCTTGATGGTTTCATCACTTTCCCTGCAAACAAAAACTCCTAATTCGCTATGTACACTATTTACACAGTCCCCAACTTGATTCCAAGTGGCCATGAGAGGAAAGCCACGGGAATTCAAGTGGGACTCATTTTTCACAAAACTGGCCCAAACTAGCAGTGAGACCAAGAACCCAAAAACTTCCAAAATTATGACCAGTCGATCTAAATGACTAATCTAGTGCTAGATACAGTAAGTAAATGATACAAATGAAACACTCAGAACATCAGATCAGTCCTTTCAATCCATTCTTGACTGGATGGAGGCTCAAACACAAAAATTCACCCAAAAGTTGTTGAATTCCAATCACACAAGATGCTCTCCAAGTCTCAATTTATGAAAATGAACTTCCAACCCAGGTATTAGGGTTTGGATGACCTTATATACCTTTCTCCCACATGCTAGGACCCTTGGGTCGGACTTAGAACAACATTAATGCTATTTTCCAATTTTTAGGACAAATTTCCAAAGCAAACATTGTCAAAATTTGCCTAATCTTCTCTTTAAAGTTTTCCCAAACTTCAAGGCTCTAAACTAACCTAACTTGCTATCACACACACTTCAATTCAACCTTGGGACTTTATAATTGAGTCCTTATTACCTTGGTGGTTGGCTAGAACCACCCACAAGCCAAAATTGCCAAGATCTTCCAAAAGACCTTAAGGTGCTCCTGCACAAGGGAGAAGTGTATTAGTTATAATAGGAGCTAGAGACACTAGGTATATGAGGGGCTTCAGGAATAACAATGCTCCCAAAAACAATAATAGGTGAGAGAATGGGTAAGACATGCTTAAGATGCTCAAGAAGACGTTTATATTTGGGTTTATGTTTGGATGGATATGAAGAAGGTTGGGGAGGTGAAGAAATATCACACAAGGGATCTATGGGTGGAGAGGTAGGAGGGGATTCTTTGGGAGTACTTTTTTAATTTTAATAGAACAAAGGTAGAAAGAGAACAAAACTAGTAAAAAAGTAGAGCATATTGGATATGTGTTAGTAAGTTCTCATGTAAAAGAAATAAAAGAAGGTTATCATGAGGTTAGCAACCCTATTAAACAATAAAGTAAAATATATGAGAAGTAAATCCTTGAACACAAATGAACATTTTATTTCCATTGGTTCAAGTGTGTAAGAGAGACTATGGTTTGCATGCAATATTAAAATGAACATAAAGACATGAGAAACGTCAAAAAATGAATGTATGGAAGTAGTGGGTAAGGTCTAGAACCAATCTAAATTGTTATCTATCAAGGTACTAGAAAAGACTTTATAAGACATGGTCATTTCAAGTATGAGTCAGTTTCACATGGTGCAATAGATCACCATGGCCAATATATTTGTCAAAATAATTAGTCCCCATGCAAACAAGAGAAGGTAATCATGGATCTTAGAGATAAATGAGAAGATATCCATTTAGGTGAAGAAGGAGGAATAGGGTGCCAGAGATAAATGTCCAACTTAGGATAAATTCCTCTTAAAATGAAATTGTATAGATAGTGTAGTAGGTAAAGAAGGTGGAGAAATATAATGGAAAGGGTCTAGGTCCAAAATAAATGGTTTAGATGTAGAAGAGGAAATAGTCGATAAAGAAGAATGAGAAGGACAATCAAGATATATCAAATAAGGGAGTTCAATTAATGTGATGTCAAGGAAGTGATGGATGATGCTAGTATGCTTAATATTGTCCCCAAGAGGAACTTCGTCATCCAAATAAAAAGGAGGGAAAGAACAAGAAAAGGTCCCATATTTTTGAGAGAAAGGATTAATAAAATAATGGGTCCAGTGCATAGGATGTTGGAAATATTGTCATTGATGTCAAAGGTGTATGGACAAAATTGTTAGAATTATTATGATTGATACATCAAAGGAAGACTTCCATGATGAAAAGTTCGCTAATTGAAGACGAGCAATAATAAGAGTTTGATTTAATTTATTTAAATGGTTGACCTCCATCTAATTATGACAATAGTAGATTTAAAAGGAAGAAATTAAAATAGAATATTAACTAAAGGGGCCAACCCCTTAAGGAAGTGTTATCTACCATGGATAGTCAACCTCATATTAAATTAATATTTATCAAAGATGGCTGACCTACTTTGAAAGGAGAAATTAAAAATAAATTTTATGCCAAATCTTGGCTGATCTAATTTTGATAAAGTGCATGATTTAGATATAAATACAAGTTATTTTAGAGGTTAGAAAGAAAGTTCTTCAATACAAATTTAGAGGTTATTTTTTGAGGAGATGGCTTTTAGGCTAGTTTATTTCAAATTTTTTAGGACATTGTAGGAAATGAGGTGGTAGCTATCATAGAAGACTCAAGAAGCTCGGGAATGCATTTGAAGGAAATAAACAACATATTTATTGTCCTAATACCAAAAAAGGAAAAGCCAAACAACCTTGATGAGTTTCAGCCTATTTCTCTATGCAACACCATTTACAAAATAATGTCCAAATCTATTGAAAATTGAATAAATAATATTCTCCCTAATCTCATTTTGGATGAACAAACCAGTTTTGTGCTGGGAATATCAATTTTGGAAGGGGTGATAATCACCGAGGAGGCACTGATATACTCTATACAAAAAAATAATAAGCAAAGTATGCTAATAAAATTAGATATTAAAAAATCATATGACCAGGTGGATTGGTGGTTCTTATGCAAAGTAATGGAGGCCTTTAGCTTCAACAAAAGTTGGATAAACTGGATATTCAATTGCATGACCAACCCCAAATATTTGATCATTATAAATGAGACCCATTAGGGATACTTCGAGTCATCTAGAGGAATATACTTTGAATAATCCAGAGGTATAAGACAAGGCAAAGACCCACTCTCCCCTTTTCTATTTGTTATCATGGCAGAGGCATTAGGTAGAGTGCTAACATTTGCTACAAGTAGTGGTAGATTGGAAGGTGTTCAAGTGACCAGAAACATTCCTATCATCACACATCAACAATTTATTGATGACAATATTATTTGGCTCTGCTAAGTGTAGGGAAGCACAAGGATTGAAAGGGATACTAGACGTATAATCTGCCGCATATGGAAAAGCAGTAAATGAAATCAAATTGGAAGTGTATTTCTTCCATACTAACCTTCAAAACGAGAAATAAATCCTCCAAATTCTTAACTTCAAGAAATTTTTGTTTCCTAGCACATGTTTGGGTCTCCCCTTGGCTACAATATTGAGAAATGGAAAACTTTGGGACCCTCTTGAACTCAAAATCAATAGAAGTCTGGCTACATGGAAAGGGAAATGGTTGTTTTGGGTAGGCAGAGTTACTATGTTAAAGATCGTAATATCTGTGATTCCCATCTACATGATGCCCTGCTTTTCTTTGGCAACAAAGAAGAATCAAGAATTAAATCAATGCATGTAAGAAAATTATTTTGGAAAGAATCCACGAAGCAAAAGAGGATACCCTTGATTACTTGGGAAAATATTTGTAGGACCAAAGCGACTAGTAGCGTTGGTCTGAAAGACCTCATCAAGCAAAAAAAGGCATTAGGAGCAAAGCTAATTTATAAAATGCACACTGATAAGGGTGTCAAGTGGGTAAGGATTCTTCAAAATAAGTACTTGAATAATGATGTTAAAAATAGCATTTTAACAACAACAAACCTTCCCCAAGATTTGAGGATCTAGAACTTCATGAAGGATTGTAGAACTCTCATAAAATATTATTTAACCTGGGATGTTTATGATGGAAATTCAGCCTTATTTTGGGAATATTCATGGGGGTCTCCTTAGTTTGGATAGCCTTATAAACACAGGGAAAACAAAGAGAGACTTAACCCAAGTTTGGGACACAAAGGCTAGAGATTATTGGCAGGTTTGTCTTAAGGATGGGCTTCCAAAATTGAAATGGAAGGACCTGAGGTCGCAGGTTCTACCTAAAAATGAGAGAATACAACTGCAAGACATACTTAACAATAGGTTAATTATCATCTTGGAAGGAAAGGATATAATATTATGGGCATGATCAAAATCAAGGCAATACAATGCAAAATATGGTTATCGAACCTTGGTCAAACATGAAATAGACACTTCCCTTCCTTTACATCTCTACTAGCATAGCATTACCTACCCAAAGCAAACATGTTTCCATGGGTAGCGCTACAAAATAAGGTGTTAACAATAAACAAGTTTGTAAAGTTGGGTTGTCAAGGTTCAACAAGGTGTGTTCTTTGTAAGGGTAATGAAGAAAATGCAAGCCATATTTTGTACAATGCCCATATGCTTAGATATATTAGCAATGACTATGTGGTAAACTTGGCTAGGCCAGTGCATTGCCAAACACCATACTCAACTTATTCAAATCTTGGCCAATTTTAAAGAAGAATGACGTATTTGCAAATATATGGACAATTGATCCATCAATCTTGGTCTAGGAATTGTGGAAGGAACACAATAGAAGAATTTTCCAAGAGAAAGAGATAAGCCTCCAATCCTTTCTTAATAAGATCAAAGATACCATTTTTGAATTACGTACTAGCAGAATATTGGAGTAGAACACTCAAAATAAATCTTTCACAGAATGGGATTAAAAAATGAGGACAAATTGGTTTGGGTTGAGAACTCCTTTGATAGTGGGTGATGGTGGGATGAGGTCTCAAATTAAAAGAGCAGCTTCTTCTTGGACTCCACCTTTCGATAGTTGGTACAAAATGAACTTTCATGGGGCTTCTCGGGGTAATCTGAGAACTTCAAGGGCTAGTTGTATTGTTAGATATTGGGGTGGAAAAGGAGTGTTTAAAGTCTCAAAATTTCTTCTGATAGGGACCAATAATATAGTATAATTATAGGCCCTAGTGGAAGGCCTACAACTATTTCAAGAACTTAAAATTGAAAAAATTGAAGTTGAAGAAGACTCAACCATAGTGTTGAATGCAATTAGAACCAGGAAAGTTGCAAACTGGAGATTGAATGCACTTTTGGATAAGGCACTGGCTACATCCAATCATTTCAATAGCTACTTAATATCTCATATTTCTAGAGAAGCTAATGTTGATGTCGATTGTTTAGCTAATACTAGGGTAGATGGACATAATAAAAAATTATTAAACTGCTCTCTCATAATTTAGTAAGAACATGTTGTATGGATGTAACAAATAGTTTACAATAAACCAGCCCAACTCCAAAGCTAAATTAAATCCACAATGGTTAATTAAAATCGTTCAATGCCCATATGGATCGGTGGCATCAGAGGCAAGAGTCATAGTACGATGAAGGATTATCGAATAAATAACATTTAAAACTGGCTCATAAGTGGGGTTGATAAATATGCAAAAATGTTGGAATTTTCATTCATTTGGTAGCCAAGAAACATTTCATGGTTTGAGCTAATGGACACTCCCATTCAGTTAACTAACTTGAGAAGGAAAATGCCCTTCCTAGGCATCATCACAGACACCAGGTTAAAATCCGTCTTCATGGTGATGATCAACTGGTAGTGGAAGAAATTAAATAGTTCTTGATCGAGAGTTCTTGAATATAGATGAGAGGTATCAGGTGAACTCAGACATAGCCTCAAGGTTTGTTGTAGCCTTAATGGATTTTCAGACCTCCAAAGGTGTGATGCTGGTATTGACAAGACTCCTAAGCATCCCCGAATACTTGGGTGGCATTAAATATATCATTTCTATCTCATGGTTGGGGATTGGTGTTCCAAGGCCCAAGGATCTACAAAATATCTTCATACTAGGCATCACGGTGCATCGTTACCCTTTTATTCCTGATGTCAAAGGTTTGGCTCTTTGAAATCATAGAAACATGGCACTATAGTGAGAAAGTTTCCTAAAAAAGATGCTTTATTTGGAACTGGTAATAAACTTCAATTGGGTGGGGGACTTAATTGCATACCTTTAGTCTGAAGTCATGGAGTAACAATAGAATTCTATTAGTTTTTTAGTTTTGTGCTTTGCTAGTGTTTTGTAAATATCGATCAAAATGTATGCAATTTATAATAGCTCTATAATCTGAGCATTACATGGCCTACATTCTTAGATGGGGTTTTGGGAACATATTCTTGCATGAAAAACCAAGGAATTGGATGGTGGTCATATGGATCAGCTGGTAAGAATGCTGGACCATTGCTCCATACCTCATCAATATATTGCAGTATAATGGCAGACTCAGCCACAGGCCTGCCATTGTGAATCAAAACAGGTACTTGCTTATGCACAGGATTCATTTCCAGCAAAAGGGCACTCTTTCCATACTCGAAATACTGTTCGACATACTCATATTTGATCCCCTTTTCTTCAAGCCCAATCAACACTCTGAGGACAAAGGGGCTTACCCAGAGGCCAAGAACCTTAACCTCATCTTCATTTGCCATCTCCACCTGTTTTTTCTTCAATCTTCAGTGAAGCTCTCTTTGCAGGAGAAAAACTGATCTTTGCTGTAGTTATATTAGCTTTCTGCTTTGCTTGCCAAGAAAAGCCTGGTCAATTATTTACGTAGTTGCTTGTGTAATGGCAGCTATCCAAATTTGACCCGTCTCTATACCTACTGGACTTCTAAATATCTTGGAATAACAATGTTGAATAGGCTGAGTATAGTCATTCTCTGAAAAAGAATGAAAAAGATTCTGTTGAATAGGCTGAGTATAGTCATTCTCTGAAAAGGAATGAAAATATTCCTTCTCTAAACCAGAGCGCTAAAAACAGGGGAATCACCCACAGAGCATAAAGAGCGCCAAGGCAAACAAGGAATACGCCTAGGCATAAACATGCCTGCCAAGGCTGAAAATCATGGACTTTGATCCACATCCAGAAGGAGATTTTCAACCCGACTAAAGAAAGAAGCCCCCCAGAATCGCGCAAAAGCAGAGGAAGCCATTCTCGGGCTAGGGCACGAGTGCCCTAGCTCGACCACGGGCCCCAGAAAAACCAGACCAGCATAAAGAACACAGACCCCAGAGAAAAAAACTAGACCCGTAGGTCCCAGGCTGAGCACAAGAGAAATCTAAGGAATGGCTACCAAAGGGTGCAAGCCAAATAGCGTCTAAGGAATAGCTACCATGGTCGACTGGTGGTCTGTAACCAGTGTCGTGGATTACATGCACAAAACCCTCATGCATGAACTTCAAACACTTATGCACAACTGAGGGAACTGCATTCATAGCTACTAGCCAGGGGATACCTAGCTTCACTCTGAAGAGTTCATACCCCGAGATTATGTCAAACAACAGATTTACAGATTTAGGTCCAACAAGGACTAACAAAATGATACTACCAAGAGGAGGTACGGAAAGTTTGTTATGTGTACGGATGGTGCTTACAGGTGCATCATACCCATCTTTATGCAAAAAGTTAATTAACATGATCTCCTCAGTTATGATATTCACCTGAGACATCGCGTCAACGAGAACGCCTGATATAGTGTTTTCAGTGATCCACGCAAGGATATAAAGAGGAGACGGTTCTCTATTGAAACCCATCGGCAGGTCTTGCGAGGTGAAGGTTATACCTAGGCTACTACTCAGAGGCTACATAGAGGGGATAGGTTGATGCAGAAAAGAGGCCATCACGCACACTAAACGACCCTCTCACAAAGCCCCCAAAAGGTTTGCGATCAGATCGTGACCCAGTTAAGGCTTCTTAATGCAACACCTATGGATCCTTCCAACTACGGCTACTAGGGGTCACAGGTTGGGTTGTAAGGCTAAGGCCTCACACCTACAACGCTCCTAGAACACAAGGAAATGAGCTTTCAATATCGCAGGACGAAACCAAAACAGTTCACATTGAGTTCACCAAAAATGTAAGAGAGGGGGACCAACCAAATCAAGGCTCTAGGTCATGGAGAGTTGAGAGTAGAGGGTTGCCCTAATTTACCTTGCTCTAAAAGAAGCCTTGGGATAAGGATCAAGAATGATAAGCATTATAACGTACTTTTATCACTCTGCAAACCTTGAACTTAGGTTTGGGCTAGGCAAGCTGGTTTTTGGAGTCGATATTGTGTCTCAGACAACTCTATCTGAGGATGACAACGCAATTTTGGGACGACATCGTGGTGTGTTGGTGTCTCTCGGGCACGTTGGCATTCGTACGGTCAGAAAATAGTAAACACAATACAAACTGCCTAAAAACTAACTGATAGCCTAGCTAGTTAGTTTTGACGAGAAAAAAAGAATGATAAAGTATGAGAAATAGAGACGAAGATGATATAGCAAATAAATGAAAGCTAGGGTGATGAAGATAATCTCACAAAAGCGCATGTTCGCCAGCTAGCTCCAGACGTACGTAAACCTACACACAAGCAAGAGGCAAAATTGTTGGGGCTGCTAGGGGCCTACCTTAGTCAGACCCTTGTTTTGGCATTTCCACCTCCACGAATAGCTAGAAAGCAACGAAGTAGAATATGTGATAAAGGAAAGAAGAGAGAACAAAAACACTACAAATAGTATTATGCTATTCTATCAAATCACAAAGGAGAGGAGCGAAATGTTACCACCTCCACCCAAAAGCTCACTAGCCAATGGAGGAGAATATGGACTTGACAAGGTCACCACAACCGCAATTGTGATGGAGGTCTCGCAAGACTCCAAGCCCACACTTTTATGGCTTGCTTCACACTTGCGATGTGTAGTTGATGAAGCTTCAAATGTTGTAATGGAGTGTTGGAATGCTGCTTGAGAGTGAAGTGAAGTGGAAAAATGCTAAGAGAATGTGAACCTGTTGCTTAGAGAGAGAAATGAGATGAGAATGGATGTTTTTGAAGGTGGGATGGGAAAAATCTTCCATTTTGAGGGTCGGTTGGTCGAAGAGGGACGATACAATTCATCCACAATCAAGAGTGTAACACCTTTGCCAACTTCAAACGCAAGAATCCGTCAAGGACAACAACGCGTTGCACGAACATCCACGCACCGCACATACATCCTTGACAAATATTTTCTCACTGACACAAAGGACAAATGCCAAGTGGACGGAAGGCAGTTGGGTGATGTGGAATTTTTCCTTCGTATTTGATTTTCTAAGGTGAGGGTGTGTGAAAGGGGAATTTGCGTAAGGGGTGCAAATTCGGTCCTATACAAAGGTAGATTTATAATAGATCCTAAAAGTGATTTTAAGGAAATTTTATATAAGAATCTTCAAGGTGATTTATATCGGATCTCAAGGAAATTTTGAGTAGATTTATTAAAGAATTTTTTGAGGAATACAAAGACTTTGTTGTGATTGAAGTTGGCACCTTATATTGAAGAGATCATGAGGTTGGTGCTTCTCTTTAGAAGAGATTGGTGTCTCCAATGGGTTGGTGCCTATGAAGAATGTAAGAGAAGTTTTATATTTAAGAAATATTTCGATAAGTAGGAGGCATTTTCCATAGCATGTCAAATTTTGATATCGCTCTCAGGATTCAACCATGTAGTTTTGTGATATTGTTGCAAGTGCTATCAAAAGTTGTTCTTATCTAACGGTTTTTTGTAAAGTTTTAGACGATGTCCATTGACTATTAGAGAAAATCTAACTGAATCAATTGATGTCAATTGTACTACACCATTTGGATAAACTTATTTTATCTTATAAGGACCCAACCATCTTGTCTACAATTTTCCTTTATGATCCTTACTATGGAAATGATATGGTAGTCTAAATACTTTGGCCTCCTTACTAGTTTGGTTTTGCTTTATTTCTTCTACTATATAGATTAGGTATTTGAAAATACTTGTGGAGGATTGTTAGTATGCTGCTAGGGGCCATGTTCTCCAAGGTCGACTCTCAAAAGATTGTGCGAGCAATTGAAGATAGAAAACTCTATCCATATAAAAACTCAAGGATGAATGTGCAAATCTACATTAGTTTTAGTGCATCAATAATGTGAATGATTGAATGAGATGAGATGTGAAATGAATGCAATCGAAGGCCTTTAAATACTTGGGCATATAAATAAATTGCACAAAACATGTGTTTAGTTAGTCCTAGATGGGAAAGTAATAATCAATATTTGAATTTTTTTTTTTTATATTTTAGACCTGTCAAATATGTGACTATGGGGTGCAGGGTTGAATTAAATTTGATATATTTAGGGGTCAAGTTTGTGACTATGGCCATGGCCAACCCTACACCCACAAAAATGACTATGGCATGAAATGGTATAATGCATAGAGATATGTACATGTATTGGTATGATAAATACATGTGATAGATATATCCATATGCTTATCTATAAAGATAAGGTGGCAATAGGTGTATAGAAATGTATAAATAGATAAATAATGAAGTAAAAAAACTTACTTTATATAAGATTATGCCATTTGTCAATATACAACTCTATTAATTTATTCTCTCAAAATAAACACAAAACACAATAAAAAATAAAATAAAAATATACAAATTCCATCATTATAATTATAATAAATTTAAATGTCACTAATCAAATTCCTACTTGAAATGGCCTTGGTCAAAATTATGTGTCAAGATAGTCCAACTGAGGGTGACCTGCCACAAAAATCAAACTAAATAAAATATCCGAGGATAAATCATTTAGATTTACCCTACCACAAAAATCAAACTAAATAAAATATCTTTGCACATAAATCATTTAGATTTACCCTGCCAAAAAATCAAACTAAATAAAATATCTTTTGAATTTGTCGCTTCCTCAACTTTACCCAGCCACTCCACATAGAAATTTTCTATATATTTTTCAGGCTGATGGACATGATGCAAACCTAAGGGTACTGCCTTACTCTCTAGAAATTATGAAAGTTTTCAAAAGAACTGCTCAACTGAATACAGGAGCCAAAATTCCATTGATTGGGCTGGGGACTGGGTCTGCTGATCAGAATGAAGAGGAGATTAAGGCAGCCGTGACTACAGCTCTGCAGGTGTATTTCCTCTAACAGAATAGATTAGTACACTCCAGCTTCTATTTTTTTTTTTAAGTATTTATAATTTTGGGTTGGCTTGGAAACATTATTGAAACTAGTGGGTAGTGTGACTGATGCTTCTGAAAGCTGATTAATTGGTTCTATCAGTTGGATTCAAAATATTGGTGTAAACAAAATTTATACAGTTATTTAGAAAAGGTTTTCTATCATTTAAAGATATCAGATTTTCACAATTCATGATATTATCAATGTTGTTTATGAATCAAATTGTGTAAGAGTTTTTGAATTAATATTTCTGAACAATTTTTCTTGTAGCTCTCTAGCATTAATGATAGATAATGAACTGTGATCCAAAAACCCTCACAAAATCTAAACCACAAACAACATTGATCAATTTTCTATAATATTATTTTATAATTATAATTGTGAATAACGAGCAAATTTATTTTTTTCAATTATATTCAACTTCTATCATTTTAGTTTTCTTAATTATTTTGATATATCATTTTATGTTGTAGGTGAAGTTTTTTCTATTCCTATTTCCTTTATGTAGATGGGGTTATGTTACCCTTTCTATTCTAACCTACATGCTCTTTTGCTGCACAATGAACCTATGATCAAATTTGTGAGCATTAATGCAATTGGGTTGTTTCTTTAAACAATTATATTTGTAGGTTGGTTATTGACAGTTCGACACAGCAAGCATTTATAACTCAGAGCGTCAATTGGGGGAATCTCTGCATACGGCTTTTCAAAATGGACTTGTTAACAGAGAAGAAGTATTTGTCACCACCAAACTATGGAATACTCAACATGACGACCCCGTCACTGCAATCAAGAATAGTTTGAAGTATGATTTGCTCATTACAAATTCACTCTCTTATAATATCTCCATATTGCAGAACTTCTTATTCCAAATCATTTCTAATATTCAGGAGTTTACAACTGGATTACATTGATCTCTACCTTATCCACTGGCCTGTCAAATTTACAAAAGAGGCTCCAACTTCCATTTTACTTGACCGTAAGCCTACCAAGCTGGGAACAGAGGAGGATCCATATTCCGGGCCTAAAGAAGAAGACTTTTTGCCCTTAGATATGAAGTCTACTTGGAAGGGTATGGAGCAATGCATGGAGATGGGGCTTACCAAAGCCATTGGGATTAGTAACTTTTACTCTAAGAAGATTGAAGACCTATTGAGCCATGCTAAGATCCCTCCTGCAGTTGATCAGGTAATGAGATACTTGTCATACGCCTCTTAGTTTTTACATTTTTTTTCTTTTTTTTGTAATCTGAAACACCCTTAATATAACTATATGCCATTCATATTGAATTTCTTCTTAGAAAGTTGTGTAGATGTTCTTTGAGGTCTATGGAATGGGATTGCAGGTAGAGATGCATACACAATGGCAGCAAAAGAAGTTGAGAGATTATTGCAGCAAGCATAACATTCGTGTGAGTGCATGGTCTCCTTTGGCAGCTCCAAATACTCCATGGGGCTCAAATCTGGTTATGGATGATCCCCTCATCCACGAAATTTCTCAAAAGTATGGAAAGACCAGATCCCAGGTATTCAATCATATTTGAATCTTTGGATTATTTTCTTGAGATTACGAACCTAGGCTAGAAACTCAAGTTACTGTCGTGCAATTGCAAGTTATGTTAAGGTGGGGGGTAGAACAGGGAGCGTGCATGCTGCCCAAGAGCTATAACAAAGAGAGAATATTTTCAAATTTTTTATTGGTCTTTGACTCCGGATGATCATGATAAGATTGGCATGCTTAAGCAGGTTAAGTCATATTACGGGGATGCTTTTGTTAATAGCACAACCAGCCCCTACAAGACTGTTGAAGAATTATGGGATGGAGAGATTTAATCTAGAATTTGAAGGTCACCAGAGCTTAAAAGTTTAGTCCTTTGTTTTAAGCTCTGGTGTGATATAAAGTGAGGATCTAATATGTTATGGAGACATAACATTTATTGGTGGCAACAAAGTTTTATGGATCGAGGAAATGCTGTTTTATATGCATAATATGCTTTCTGGATCGTGGTTTCATGTAAGCAATATTTAATCTCGTAGATTAAATATGCATAATATGTTATAGCTCAAAAATATGTTAGAAATTCAATGTCTAAACTGAGGTAATAGGTTGTGATGCTATTATGTAGTAGGCTTTTATGTAACAGCTTAGAGGTGTTTTTGGATACAAGTGTTTTAGTCATATGTTCAAGATTAGATTTCATATTAAATAACAATGATGAATAAAGTATTGTTATTTCACATTGTCAAATGAGGTAGGGTCAAGTGATTGGGTCACTTTGTAATTTTGATGAAGATTATGGTTCAAATTCTCTAAGGTGTCATCTTAATACCTTGTCAATCATTAAATTTTTTTTTTTATTAAATAGAGTTATATATATTAGAAAAAGATGCATTGGTTTATCATTAAAAAAAAAAGAATGGAATTGTGTCTCAAAACCAGACATAAGAGTTAAGAGTCTAAGTGGTCCCAAAAAGTAAACAATTGCACAAAACAAAATCATCCCCCAAAATGTAAACAACTGATCACATTGGCATAATGTGATTAAAATAAGAAAAGGAAAAAATAGGTAGAGCTATAAAGCTTGTAGATAGACGAGGTTCCGAATCGTCAAAATTATCTCAAGTTACAACAAACAAATCCTTTCCATCACCTAATGGCTGCCAATATGGAAAGCATTTGTATCATTCTCCTATGTTTGTGTCAATACATTATTTTATTTTTCATGTATTTAGTATTTACTTTATTGTATATTATGCATTTTTGATAGGATAAACTTATTCAAGTAGGTATTTACTTGGATAGATTGTACATGCATTTATCATTGTGGTTGTCCATTCTTATTTTGGTGGACGTGTACTACATGTGTCTACTATCTCATGTATCCCACATTGATTATGCATTCACATCTCTTGGTGATATATCCTATATATCATCCACATAGAGTTTACTCTTGAGCATCTCATCTCATTATATTGCATACTCTATCTTGGATTTGATATCATAGTGCATTTTACAAGCATCAATTATCTTTGTGCTTTTTCCATTGTGATCATATTTGTCATCAAAATCATAGGTTCATTTTCCCACTAGCAAATCTTATATCATATCAGTGCAATAGTTCAATATCATTCCATAGTTTTACAAAATATCAAAGGCATTCTATGTTGGGAAAGGTGTCATAAACCTTGAATCCTAATGTTTGTATTTATTATTTATCTGTAATTGTGTCCTCACATGGGAAAGAGGGCACCCCACAATGAGGTGGCATTAGTAGTCATGGTGTTGAATATCTTAAGATGTGTGTAAGAATTTTGTAAAAGCATCTAATGTCATTATGCTGTTTTAGAGCATCTTATGACATTGTAATCTTGTGATGTGTAAGAGCATGATTATAGGGGGTTACATTAGAGTTTTGACTAGCATTATGGTTGTCTATGACACATGTCATAAACATCTTTGATTGGATAATAGAGACAAAATGCGGCACCTAAGTTGGGTTGACAACTATGACAAGCTATAAGAGAATTTGGAGACCCATCTTGGACTATGGCATTGAAATTTGTAATATAGTATTTTGGGTATTATACCTATTGTATGTCAGTACATTTTTTTTCTAAAACAATTGCATAGTTTCCTATTTGTGCTTCATCTATTTATCGGGTGCTTAAGGTAGCGTATGCATAGATATTTTGTAAGGTATCATTATGATACCAAAATTATTCCAAAACTTGATGTTGTTGATTCTTCTATAAGGGCATGTCTCTAGATATAATATTGCAACCCTTGTTATTGATAATACAATTGCTTCATATTCTGGAGTGTCAAATTTTTTTCTCAAATTTTTTTTCCCATGTATATCACTATGTTATAGTTGTTTCTTAATGTTACATTATCTTATGAAATGTTTTAGATCACATCTACCATATGCCTTACGACCTACCTGCCATACTTGAGCCCATTCCCATTTATTGTAGGTTGTCTCCTACAATGGAATAGATGTAATCACCCCCATAAATGTTTATTTGACTTCTTCTCCCCGTCCATTTTCTTATTCCCAAAGGCATTTTTAAATTTATTCATTTTTAATTCTTTTTCCCCACCTACTTTGTCCAGCTAGGATGTCGTTGGTAGGAGATGTGACATCCTTCCCCCCTTAGGATAAGCCGTCCCGACTTATCAAAAGGTTGCATTTGTTAATTTCATCAAGATTTTGAGTTACTAGCCAAGTCAATAGTTTTTGAACCCCTTTTTCTTTCCTCTCAAGTGGCTCTCTTTTCCCTAATTTGACCAATTTAGAATTATTTTTTATAATATATAAGAGGGTTCACGCTAAAATTGATACCCTCAGGTAAGCATTTCACTAATCTAATCCTCCATTTGAATTTACAAGTTGATAAATTCTTAAAAGGTATCTATATTATACCATTGGGTATACAAATTTACCAATTAACCCTTGCAAGGTACAATAGCACCATGTACTAGTTACCACTTTTGGTAGTTAATTACACCACCTATCTAAAATTACCCTTAAATATTCCATGACAATTACTACATGAAAAGGTGTGAAGTCCCATTCAATAATTGGTTTATTGGAATTAGTAGCAATCACATACCACAACCTTCTATTGTGCACTCTGAATTTCATTTATAATTCATATATCCATATTTCCTTTCCACCCTTTCAAGTTCTCTTTGTTAGGACTAGCCATGCATTCTTGTAAGCTTGAAAGTCCATTTCAAATATTCCTAATAACTCCATACATATTAAGTGACCAACTTAGGTAGGGTTAGTCGATAGTGTAGGAGAACATGCTTAACCCAGAGTCAAGTAAGCTCAATAGGTCCAGTGTTTGAACCGGGTTGCTCTGATACAAATGTAAAATCCCCATCTCAAGCACAACATTTTTTTTACAAACAATGCACAACTACCAACTTAACCAACCAAACATATTCCCTCTAAATTAGAAGTGATAATTTTTCAATAGCTCTCTATTCCCCATGGTGGCAAAAAAAATCAATCACCGCTACTTATATGCTTACACTCAATCTTGTGGTAAGGTCCCATGGACAAGGTCTTTCCTAGACCTACAACCTAAGCCTCGAGGGTTCGTGATGACCCTTCCTACGTATCCCCTCATGGAAATCAGAGGCATCGTAGTTTGCCCCACAATGACAAAAGGAGTTCAATCTCACCTCTTGTATGAGATCTATTATCTCACCTTTAACCCATAACTATTAATTTAGTACATGTAAGCTATCAACATAGTCAATCATAATATAATGATAATAATCTTACCATCAAGTGTTGGGTCCATACCAAACATTACCAAGCATTAGTGTACCAATATTCACAAGGGGCATATCATACCATAATCCCAAAGATCATGCACAATGTAAGTCATGAGCATACATCCATATACACAAGTTGACTAGCTCGTACACATCACTAGTATAACAGTGACTAGATCATACACAAATCATAAGTATAATGATGATTAGCTCATGCGTACATCATAGGTACAACAATGATTTTCTCATACACATCACATTTATATTAGTGATTGGCTCCAGCATATATCACAAATACACAATGAAAAGCTCTAACCATACCTCACAAATACACAATAATGAGCTCCAACATACATCACAAATATATAGTGACGAGCCCCAACATACATCACATCCACACTAGCCGGTTAACACAACACACTGGCTAACACATCACAATGGCTAACACATGTCCATAATGCATCCCAAATAGAAAGAATATTTGTGGATTGCACACTACACCGTGGGTCCATCCTTTCCACCAATCTTCTGCACCATTGGACAAATGGGAAGAGGATTTGGTGCATCCCATACTACACCGTGGGTCTATCCTCAACCCCACAAGGCTAAGTATATAGTCTGGCAACTGGGAGGGGATTTAGTGCATCTCATACTATACCATGGGTCCATCCACCATCCCAAGGGTCTCCCCAAGTAGTGAACCTACCAATCTAGTGGATCTTGACTTCAATCACCTATAGGACACTGGCGACAAGTTTGTCCACCTAGGAGGAAGTAGCTCTCGACATATACCACTTGGTGATCTTAGTGGTATTGCCAGCTATCTTCTTCACAAACCCGAGTAACACTTGGCATCAATCACTTTTGTGCTTACCAATGATAGTCAGTGAACCTTCTCAATATGTGGTTAGCCCCAAATTACTATTACCCGCACGGATGGGTCCCTAGCCATGCAACTGCTACAACTGTATCATAACCAGGGTAGCCCGCTACCTTCACCTCCATGAACTAAGTGAATGCTAACTAATCCCTAGCAGTAGCCCAAACATCGGTCATTGGCACGGTCCAATGACTGTCTGTCACGGCTCAATATCCCAGAGGTTCACTCTTGGGCAAGTTGTACATAACATGAATCACAATCACAATCACAATCACAATCCACAAATACATGGGGGCCTATACATAAAGACCGCTAGCTATGGAGTTGAATTACATAGACACATAAGAGATACTTGGGACCAACATGAGATGGACTTTACCTAACATATATGTATAATCAAATGCCCATTATAAAGTAGTCAATATTCACTTATATATAAAAGCATATTATGTATTAAATACATGATATTAGATTCCCTTAACTCGTTCATACCCATTCGATACCCATTCAACCTCAAACTGAAGCATACTAAAGGGAGAAGGCCAAACCAATCATGAACAATCCCAACCCTTGGAGTTATCCTCCTTAAACCCTCCCCTTACGGACTTGAGGTCACAGAGGCATCCTTCACCCAAGGACCGCCTATGTTCCTGCTTACAAACGGGTCAAAGTCACACGTAGTTCTCCTCACCAGGTTCCTCAAGGAATGCATGCACACAAGTTTCCCCATAATCAAGGTTTTGTTTACACTTCCCCATTAAGAACACCGAGGTCTTGGATCAAACTCCACCCATTTTATTTACAATCTTGTTTGAACATCCTAACTCCCTTATAGGTTTGTCTCATTGACCTAGGGGGATAGGCTTATTACTTAATACAAAATTACCTTGTTTCACACAACCCATAGGAAATCATTCCATTTGAAAATCTTATAATAGGTTCTTAGTTAAGGTTCTTATGCTCAAGGGAGGTCAATCTGTATTTTGTAGTCACCAAAAGGCTCTTACCCAATATCCATTACCGTTCTAGAAGTTATATAGCATGCCTTATTATTGCATTAACAAAGGAGGCTAAACTGGCATTAAAGAAATTAGCTTCAAAAGGTTTACTCATGAATACATTACTTGTAAAAGTAATTAAAGTGCTTCCACTAGGTATGGCATAAATTCTCAAATCTCACCCTTCAACATGTAATAATTTGTCTCTTGCACATGTGTAGTATATATTTTTAAATTTAGGACTTCCCATTTAATGCACAAACATAATCAAGTGACAAGAGTCAATATATTCTACCCAAATTCATTGTCCACGCTACCAAGCATAGAGATAACAGACATGAATTCTAATCTCTTCATAGTGAACACCTATTCATCATCGTGAAATGGACAATGGTAACATACATTACCATATAATAAATTTCTACTCAAGTCTTCATAAGAAGTCTTTCAATATTGTTCATACATCTAGGGTCAACACACTTGGCTCAAACTAATAATAATATCGTCTTACATAGCAAGGTATTATAACTAAGGAAATATTATAACATAGGCTCACTATAGCCAAATATCTTCACAATGCAACCATTATGCAAAGCCTCGATATGGATGCACGAAATGTCCTATTATAAGGAAAGGAAATCATTTTATTCCCTTGACCAAACAACTATCCATACCTAAGTATTGGACTTATGTTGCTTAATGTAATAAAAAATTATGCTTGACATACACATTCATTTGCATTTTCCATTCACATGAACTATGATATTATGAACACTTCCTATAATAGCTCGATAGAGTGTTGCATTCCACCATATTTTCATAGGACTACTCTCAATTCACCACACTAGTAATATTGCATAAATAAATATAATCTTGATGCCATAATGACCGTCTATTATAAGTTGTGCAATAGTATGATTTCTTGATACTTGAGTCAATCAAGAGAAATCTTATCATATTTCCACCAAGCATTATAAATATCAAAATAATTTATATTTCATATAAAATTTATATGTTCCTAATGTGAATATAATTTACCTACCATTCTATATTAGCTTGGAATGTAATGAGATATTCCC
Organism: Sequoiadendron giganteum; assembly: GCA_007115665.2. Classification (NCBI taxonomy): domain Eukaryota; kingdom Viridiplantae; phylum Streptophyta; class Pinopsida; order Cupressales; family Cupressaceae; genus Sequoiadendron; species Sequoiadendron giganteum. Next base: position 43,631,875 of record CM021102.1, on the reverse strand, counting down.
TTAAATCACATCTACATTCAGATGGAAAGAAAAGAACTTTGGACATGCCTTATGAGGCATTATAAAGTAAAGTTAAACAATAACAATATTAGTGTTATCATGACTTATTTGTCCAATTAGTGTCATTTTAAGTGAAGTGAGCTTCCTACCATGACCCTCTCAAACCCCTTTTAGCTAGAGACAGGAATAATTCAAAATTAAATACTATTTGAGAAGGGAAATATAGAGGAGTGTACTTATGTTTCAGAACGATGTCGTAAGCATTTCTAAAATAGGCGCTGAAGTATTCATCTTGTTACCAAGCTAATCTATTAGCCCTTGACATAGAGAGATATTCCCACCATAAGTTTGCTAGCTTCCAAACAGTAGCTCCATCCGCAACCTCCCAAGAGGATACGCAGACCTCCTTTTAACATTCCAATTACACTTTTTATTTTCTCTCGTTCCCTCTATAGCTTATGCTTTGATGGATGTCCACAGCCCGATCAAAGCTCTCATTTCATCGCAAGCAAGCAAGGTGGATGCTGATAACAGTTGTGGAATTTATTTATTTTTCACTTTTTAGTGGCCCTTCCTCCAATTTTCTTTAAATCTTTTTACAAATCCATTTTATGCATATTATGCAGCCTCTGCCTTCCATGAAACCATGTTTCTTTAAGGAATTTAATCCATCATTTCTGCCCTCTCTGTACCTCTTAGGTTTGATGGTCTTCTCAGACCCTAAAGGGCACCCATTACCCCAATGTTAGGCGCCCATACGTGCCACAAAATCTCTCAAGGAGTCTCTGAATCCTCCCCTCCAAATCACAAAGCTACCTTTTTTTTTTCATCGCTATTTTGCCTCCCTCGGTAATTTCTCCCTTTCCTGCGTGACTCCTTCCCTCTCCTCGCATCCCTCAGTGCCCTTTTCACACCCTTCCTTCTATTGGCATTCTATAGTTTTTCTGCCCCAAAACTGCGCCTGTATCCTGATGAAGAGGTCGCAGGGTTCTAAGACTTTCGGGTGCCTCTTTTCCTAACGCCAACTTGCATTTCCTTCCTTCTCACGACCTCTGCAGCTCCTGTCTTCATGATTTTTCCCTCCATCCACTCTCTGCCCATCGAACCAATCTTCCCCTCTAAGACCAAGGGTGTTACGGTGATTTTAAGTCTACCTTTCTCTTTTTTCCACGTAGCCTGCCATCTAGAATGCTCAGGAGAGTGGGAAGCCATGCCCTACGACTTACCTGCCATACCTGAGCCCATTCCCATTTATTGCAGGTTGTCTCCGACCTTGGAATGGATGTAATCACCCCCATAAATGTTTATTTGACCTCTTCTCCCAAAGGCATTTTTAACTCTTTTTCCCCGTCTACTTTGTCCAGCTAGGACGTCGCTGGTAGGGGATGTGACAAATATAGAATTTTAGGGCACTGTCTATGCAGGTGACAATTTGCACCTGCATAAACAGTGCAAAATCCGATGGCGGCATGGATGCCCATGGTTCGCCCGTGCAACCCAGATCCGTATTTACCAGACTGCTGCAGGTGTCGTATTTGTCCGACTATGCAGGTGGGGATAAGGGTTATTAGTTAGATTTTTTTTTGTTTAATGTGAATAGATTTCTTTAATTTTTTAATGTTTTTTTTTATTGGAATAAGAAGTTTAAATTAAAAATATATATATGAATAAATAATTTTTTTAATGTTATAAAAAATATAATATAATTGAATAGTTTAATCAAAAATAGTATAAATATTTATATTATATTATATTAATTAATTATTTATTTAATTAATGAAGTTATTAATTTTTTTAATTAATATTTTTCATAAATAAATTTTAAATGGTTATTAATTCTTTTTATTAATGTAAAGAGGTATTTTGTAATAGAATAAGGAGTCAAAAGTAATGGTATGAAATTGTTAACAATTAGTTTTCCTTTTATCTTAAATTTTACTATCATTTATATATCAAAATATCAATATGTAGTAATAAACATAATATTTCTAAAATAAGTAGCACATAAAAATTAATTGTCTATAGACTATAGCATGGACATTAAATATAGTTTAATTCCTATAAATTAAATGTATCTTTTATTAAAAATACTTAAATCATTTAAATTTGTATTCTAACTAGTTTTTCTTTTATATTCTTAGTTTATAAAATAATTATAAGTATTAAATTTATAAGAATTATATTATTACTATTATCTTAATATGTTTAATATTTGATTATATTTAAACTTTTAAAGAAGTATAATATATTTTTTGCAACACTAAATACTATTATCTAAAATAATTTAAAGATTTATACAATGCAAAACATTATATCAATTAATATTAAATACCGTTTTTACTATTTTAATATAATATAAATTTTAATTATGAGTTATATAAGATTTAGTGTTGCAACAAATATAAATAAAATCACTAAATAAGATAGTGTTAACATTTTTTTAAGATAATAAAATGTATAAACACAAAAAAAAAATCAAATAAAAATTTAAAAAATGAACACATTTTTTAAAAAATTATAAAAAAATTCTTACAATTATTTAGAAGTGATTTAAATTTAGTATATTTGTAAATATATAATTAGATATTTAAAATACTAAACTATTAAAATTTAAATACTTATAAACTCTTATTTATTAGTGGTATATATTTTTTAAATTAACTATTAAGAATAAAAATTATTTTTATAAGACTTAAACAAGAGAAAAATCACTAAATTTTAAATTAAAAGAATTATAAGTATTAAGTTGAAACAATTTTTAAAATATTACTAAACATAAAACAATTATTTAAGAATGTGATATTTTAGTAAATATATAAATAATTTATAAAAAAACATTAAATATAATTTAAATTAAAATTATTAAAAAAATTATTGAACATAAAAATTATTTAAATAAGAATATAAAATTTTATTAGGTACACAAATAATATAAATTTAAATCACTTCTAAATAATATAAAACACAATAATTTAAATCACCTGCATAGACAGTGCCTTTAAACTATATTTAATGTCCATGCTATAGTTTATAGACAATTTATTTTTATGTGCTACTTATTTTAGAAATATTATGTTTATTACTACATATTGATATTTTGATATGTAAATGATAGTAAAATTTAAGATAAAAGGAAAACTAATTGTTAAGATTTCATGTCATTACTTTTGACTCCTTATTCTATTACAAATACCTCTTTACATTAATAAAAAGAATTAATAACCATTTAAAATTTATTTATGAAAAATATTGATGAAAAAAAAAATTAATAACTTCATTAACTAAATAAATAAATAATTAATATAAGAAATGAATTTCTCAAAGGAAATTTACCCTAAGCGGAAAGCCATTTATGAATAGAATTGTTGTACAATTTTTTAGGAGGAATAGTTTTAAAGACATTTTTATTTTATTTAAAATGAAAAACTCCCTTATTAAATCAGATATACATTTATTCGTATTTTTTTAATTTCATATAAACAAATGTCTTATCATTCCAAACAAAAATTATCATTTAAATACACAAATAAAAATTTGAATTTAAATATAATTCCACTGATGAAATTAAGAGGGATTAAGAGGGTATAGGGGTTGAGGGATTAGGGTTTAAGGGTTGAGGGATTAAGAGGGTATAGGGGTTGAGGGATTAGGGTTTTAGGGTTGAGGGTTGAGGGATTAAGAGGGTATAGGGGTAGAGGGATTAGGGTTGAAGGGTTGAGGGTTGAGGGTTGAGGGATTAAGAGGGTATAGGGGTTGAGGGATTAGGGTTTAAAGGATTGAGGGATGAGGGTTGAGGGATTAAGAGGGTAGAGGGTAGGGGTAGAGGGTAGAGGGTAGAGGGTTTAACAGTTTAGGGTTTAAGGGGTTAGGGTTGAGGGTCGAGGGTTTAGGGTTGAGTGTTTAAGGGTTTAAGGGTTGAGGGTTTAAGAGTCAAGAGGGTTGAGGGATTAGGGTAGAGAGTTTACTAAGTGGGTTTAAGGGTTGGGGGATTAGGGTTGAGGGTTGAGGGTAGAGGGTAGAGGGTTTACGGGTTAGGGTTTAAGGGTTTAGATTTTAGGGATGAGGGATTAATAGGTTATAGGGGTTGAGGGATTAGGGTTTAAGGGTTGATGGTTGAGGGATTCAGAGGATATAGGGGTTGAGGGATTAAAGTTTAAGGGTTGAGGGTTGAGGGTTGAGGGTTGAGGGATTAAGAGGGTATAGGGGTTGAGGGATTAGGGTTTAAGGGTTGAGGGTTGAGGGTTCAAGGATTAAGAGGGTATAGGGGTAGAGGGATTAGGGTTGAACTTAATATTCTTAAATAATTGTTTTATGTTTAGTAATATTTTAAAAATTGTTTAAATTTAATACTTATAATTCTTTTAATTTAAAATTTAGTGATTTTTCTCTTGTTTAAGTCTTATAAAAATAATTTTTATTCTTAATAGTTAATTTAAAAAATATATACCACTAATAAATAAGAGTTTATAAGTATTTAAATTTTAATAGTTTAGTATTTAAATATCTAATTATATATTTACAAATATACTAAATTTAAATCACTTCTAAATAATTGTAAGAATTTTTTAATAATTTTTTGAAAAATGTGTTATTTTTTAAATTTTTATTTGATTTTTTTTTTGTGTTTATACGTTTTATTATCTTAAAAAATTGTTAACACTATCTTATTAAGTGATTTTATTTATATTTTTTGCAACACTAAATCTTATATAACTCATAATTAAAATTTATATTATATTAAAATACTAAAAACAATATTTAGTATTAATTGATATAATGTTTTGCATTGTATAAATCCTTAAATTATTTTAGATAATAGTATTTAGTGTTGCAACAAATATATTATACTTCTTTAAAAGTTTAAATATAATCAAATATTAAACATATTAAGATAATAGTAATAGTATAATTCTTATAAATTTAATACTTATAATTATTTTATAAACTAAGAATATAAAAGAAAAACTAGTTAGAATACAAATTTAAATGATTTAAGAAATTTTTAATAAAAGATACACTTAATTTATAGGAATTAAACTATATTTAATGTCCATGATATAGTCTATAGACAATTGATTTTTATGTGCTACTTATTTTAGAAATATTATGTTTATTACTACATATTGATATTTTGATATGTAAATGATAGTAAAATTTAAGATAAAAGAAAAACTAATTGTTAACGATTTCATGCCATTACTTTTGACTCCTTATTCTATTACAAAATACCTCTTTACATTAATAAAAAGAATTAATAATCATTTAAAATTTATTTATGAAAAATATTGATTAAAAAAATTAATAACTTCATTAACTAAATAAATAAATAATTAATATAATATAAATAAATAAATATAATATAAATATTTTAATGATAATATATAATAAAACATATAATATAAATATTTATACTATTTTTATTAAACTATTCAATTATATTATATTTTTTATAACATTAAAAATATCATTTATTCATATATATTTTTAATTTAAACTTCTTATTCCAATAAAAAAAACATTAAAAAATTAGAGAAATCTATTCACATTAAACAAAAAAAAATCTAACTAATAACCCTTATCCCCACCTGCATAGTCGGACAAATACGACACCTGCAGTCTGGTAAATATGGATCTGGGTAAAAACGGATCTGGGTTGCACGGACGAACCATGGGCATCCATGCCGCCATCGGTTTTTGCACTGTTTATGCAGGTGCGAATTGTCACCTGCATAGACAGTGCCAAATTTTAGTAGTTACACAAATAATTTAAAGTGTTAACAATGTTTTAAGATAATAAAAACTGTAAATACAAACACAATTCAAATAAAATTTGAAAAAATTAAAATATTTTTAAAAAATATTAAAAAATGTTTAGAATTCTTTAGAAGTGACTTAAATTTAGTATATTTGTAATTATATAATTAAATATTAAACTATTAAAATTGTAAATCCTTATAAATTCCTATTTATTAGTGTTATAATTTTTTTAAATTAATCATTTTTTAAAAAAAATTAATAATAAAAATTATTTTATAAGACTTAAACAAGAGCATAATCATTAAATATTAAATTAAAAGAATTATAAGTATTAAGTTTAAACAATTCTTAAAAGATTACTAAACATACAAACAATTATATAAGAATTCCATATTTTAATAAATATGTAAATAATTTATAAAAATAAATACACTAAATATAATTCAAGGACTTAAACAATATAATTCTTTACGGTCTAAACTTAAAGACAATTATATATTTAAAGTTTTAATATACTATTATCACATCAATATTTATATTTAAACTTTTTTATTTAAATATAGTTTAAACTTAATACTTAAAATTTAACATTGTATAAATCTTTAAATTATTTTAGATAATAGTATTTAGTATTGCAACAAATATATTCAAGTAAATTTTAATTGTAAATAATAAAAATGTAAACAAATTATAATTATAGTTCTTTTAATTTATATTTAATAGTATTTATAATACAATGTGTTAAATTGTAAACAACTTATAATTAGTTTAAACTCTAAAACAATATTTTAAAAATTATAGAGCGAATGGAGCGAAAAATTTCTGAGGAGCGAGGGTTTCACAAAAAGGAGAAACTTTGGTGGGGAGACGAACTGGAGCGGGATCTGGCGTCGTCTGCAGAGAATGCCTTTATGCTTCATACACCGCAGAGGGTATTCCACAAAGGTTCAAGTTGGGTGGATGTGGCTTCATGGAATTGCAATGAGGGCTTTGTGTCGCCATCAAGTGCACAAGGTTCTTCGGCATACGCCCCTTAGTGGGTTTATCACAATGGTAAATGGATTGATATGGCTCCCTTCGAAGATGGTTAGAGCAGGAAGGCAACTGATGGTGGGGATCATCCTCGCTCAGTTTATTTCAGAAATTTCTCAAAGTCGCCTTCGGTTAGAGAGAGGAATAGGCTCTCGATAAGGGGGAATGGATTCCATGGTCCTCCGGCCAAAATGTCGTCAAAGATCTCAGGGCGGCAAGATTTTGCCTCCAACCAGGTTCTGGGAAATGGGCATGTGGGGGTCTGGGATGATCAGACAAAAGTGAAAGAAATGCCTTTGGATGAGGGCAAGATCTCTAAACATGCTCCATTTGACACAAAAAAGAAAGAAATTCCTTTGGATGATGGCAAGACCTCTAAACATGCTCCGTTTGTCGATCCAACAGGTTCGAGGCAAATTTTACACCCTGGTTTGAACATTTGTGTGGAAAATCATCAAACAGTCTACGAAACTAAGGCAAACACTTTTGTGCCTAATCGAAAGGGAAATGCAGGGAAGGAGGGTGGTGGGGAGGAAAACCCTAATGAACAACCTAGTGGAAGCAAGAAGCCCGTTGGGAATAATGTTTCTAACACTAAACATAGAGTTTGGCTTCCAATTCCTTTCGTGAACACGGAAAATCAACCTCTCAACTAGAAATATCAGGACCTGCACAATTATGTCGTGATTCTCCAGGTATGGGGTGAAGGTATTTCTCTATCCAAATTGCACAAATGCATTCATACACACTAGTTTGCTACTTTTTATTTTCAGGTGCTTTCCCTCAATACGTTTGTCTTGGTTCTAGATTCTTTGGAGACTAAGTGTAAAGTGCTTGAAAATAAATTTGTTTGGTTTGGGAAAAATTTAATTCTTATTTTTCCTTGGCGCCCACTTCTCTAGCCCAATTCCTCTTTGAGTTCAGAAATCCCTACTTGGTTTAATTTGTCTGGTATTCCTTAGGAAATTACGGATCTTGATATCCTTGAAGAGATAGGGAACTCATTTGAGAAATTTTTATTATTAGATTCCCAAATTGTAGAGGGTCTTCTGAATATTAGAATATGTGTTTTAATAAACCCTACTCAGGCCTTGCCAATATTTTGCAACTTGAAATCTCTGGCTGGTAATTGGAAGCAATCTATTGTTCAAGATTTTGAACGATTCCAAAAAAATTCTATTGAATCGGATGCTCCCCTCTTCAAGAAGATTAAGATGTCTTCCCCCAAGGAGCTTTGTTTGCAAGAAGGGAAGACCACTAAAACTTTATTAAAGGAGAACTCAAATTCACATAGAAATGTTAAAATTCCTAACTCAAACCCTCCTACTGAGATTGTTGATGTTAATAATGACCCTCCTATTAAGAATGTTGATATCAACAATGACCTTAATCTCAAAGTATTGGCCCCTCTTATTAAGGATGTTGTTGGCTCTAACAATTTTAAATCAAAAGATACAAAATTTGGTTTGTATCCTCCTAGGATAGCAACTCCCTCCACATCAATAATGCATATTCTTGCTGCTCAAAAATTAATTGCTTTAGTTGATGCACATATCCAATCTTCGAGAAAATTTCTCTCCCTGGGCCAAGGCTTGACTGAAGATATTCTCAAGTATTCTAAATCCTCTAATGTTGCTAAAAATAGGATTCAATATAATAATGGGATTTTTTTCCATAATCCTTTTGAAAATATTTCTCTGGACAATTTGGGTAACATTAGTTCCTGGTCAGATGGGAAGTTGTCAATGTCTTTGATGTCCTCGCAACAGAATTCTCCCCTTTCTTTTCCCTTGAGAAGAGGCCGAAAACCCAAAACTCTAAAAAAACATAAAGGGTTTGTTTTTAGGGCTAGCTCTCCAAACATGCTTCTGCATAATTTGAATGCAAACCTTAATGGGGAGTTATTGCTGAAAAAGAAAACTTCTCCTCTTTCGAGACCACATAACCCAAATCTTAAGGCTGCCACTAGTAAATTGAGTGTTGATTTAAGCACGAGGGAAGTCCTGGAAAAAATAAGGAAATCACAGAGCACATTTCTATTGGCCAATAGGTCTTAGATGAAAACCAAGGAACATTTAACAATATGAGTGAGGAAAATCTCAATAGCAAATCTATGTCAAAGGTTATGACATCTTCTCCCTTCAAAGATTCAGGTTGTTTTGAGCAAATGAGCCATGTTGTCAAGTATGTTGATATGGAAAATATAAATAATGATAGATTCCCGGGATCAAAGCATAAAATTTCAGATTAGATTACTATTGATCAACTCTTAATTGACAAAGTTTAGAGGATAATTAAGGCAGCCAACACTAATTTCAATGAGGATATTCAGGAAAAATTATTGTCTGCTATTGAAAATGATTTAGTGCAAATTGAGGACTTTTCCATCCCTTTATCTCAGGACCCTTTTGAAATTATTTCTCCTGATAAGTTTTTGGAGATAGAGAACCAGGAGAATAATCAACAAAACCTTTAATAAAAGGAAATTTTCTTATCTCGCAATCTCCATTATCACCTATCATGTCCCTTTCTTCTCCTTCGAAGAGAGGATGCAAACCCAAGCACCTAAAAATCCAACAAGAGACTGATGCAGGCATACAAACCACCCTGATTTCACCTATTAAAAAGAAAAGAACTTTTAGCCCACCAACAACAAGATCAGGTGCAACAAAGTGGAATTTGCAGTTGGAGTTTTCTGTTGGGATTCCTTCTCAGAAAAAAAAAATCAGAGGAAGAGGGGAGAGGTGTCCTTCCCTCGAGAACAATGAGGGTTTTATCATGGAATGTTAGGGGCTTAAATTCCCCTAACAAGAGACGTCTTATTAGGCGTCAGTTAGACCTAGCAAATTTTGATATTGCACTTTTGCAAGAAACTAAATTGAATTCAAATTTTGCTGATTTTCTTTTTTCTAAATGGTTCCCTTGGAATTTCTCCTTTCATTCTTCTTCGGGTGCTTCTAGGGGCTTAGCTTTTCTTTGGAAGGATATCTCAGTTGATCTGAGAGTAGTATGTTCTTTTTTCTACTGGGGTTTGGCCCTAGTCAAGAGTAAAACTTCAGATATTAAATTTTGGCTTGTTAATGTATATGGCCCTTCTAGCATAAATGGTAAACACTGGTTGTGGAACCTTATTTCATCAGTTCTTCAAGTGTTGTCTGACTCTTTGGTTGTCCTAGGTGGAGAATTTAATGCTATAATTGACATCTCAAAAAAAACTGGTGGAATAATCCCCAATAAAAGGGTCATGGAAGATTTAAGGGTTTTATGGTAAACTCCAAACTCTTTGATTGTAAGCCTCAAAATGGTCTCTATACTTGGACCAAAAAAAGGAAGGACTTATGTCAAATCGCTGAAAGGTTAGATCGTTTCCTTCTATCCTCAAAGTGGTTGGAATCAGATCTGGATGTCTACTCTTCAGTTCTTGGTTTCCCTGGTTCTGATCATTTTCCATTATTATTCAATATTATTGAAGCTAGGGCTCCAAGCAAGATTCCTTTAAATTTGAACCAATGTGGCTAAGGGATAAATCCTTTTTTCCCTTAATCCAACACTGGTGGCAAAATTCCCCTTTTTTCCTTGGCTCTCGTATATTCCAAATGGTTAAAAATCTAAATTTCCTTAAGGGGAAAATCAAAGATTGGAACCTTTCCCATTTCAAGATTTTTTTTCAAAAAAAGCTAGACTCCAAAAATAAATTGAAGATCTAAATGAATGTGTTATCATCAATGGTATGAATCCTGGCTCATATGAACTAGAGAAATCCTTGATTTCTGAGCTTGATGAAGTTCTCCTCCAGGAAGAATGTTATTGGAGGCAAAAGTCTAGAGACACTTGGCTTGTGAAAGGGGATAAGAACACTAAATTTTTCCATGCTTCTGCCAAGGTAAAGAGACATAGGAACAAGATTACCTCAATTAAAAATAAAGTTGGTTTGCTTTTAGAGGGATAAGGAAATTTCTAGAGAAGCTACTTCATTTTTCAAAAAAAATCTTACTGTTGAACCGGTTACAATTAATGATTCTTTCTTGGATTTCATTCCCTTTGTAGTCTCTCAAGAAGACAAAAATATGCTAATGAATCCCTTTACTCTTGATGAAGTAAAATCCACAGTTTTTGCCTTGTCCCCTGAGAAGGCTTCGATCCCTGATGGTTTTATTGCACTATTCTTTCAAAAATGCTAGGACATAATAGGCCAATATGTGTGGATGGTTCTGGAAGAGTCAAGGCACAATAAGAAAATTCTTAAAGAACTCAATAATACCTAAATATCACCATCATTCCAAAGGTGGAATCTTCCACTACTTTTGTTGACTTTAGACCTATTGCCCTATGCAACACTCTATAAAATTTTCACTAAGGCTATTTCTTTTCACCTTGCTAAGATCATTCTGCATATTGTGTCAGAGGAACAAGGCAGTTTTGTTCTTGGGAGGGAAACTTCTGAAGGGGAAATTGTGGCTCATGAAATTTTGCACTCTATTACACTCCATAAAATTCCTACTATGATTCTCAAATTAGATATGATGAAAGCCTATGACAGGGTTAACTGGGATTTTCTCCTTGTCGTGCTGCACAAATTAGGTTTCTGCGAAAGGTGGGGGAAATGGATTTAGTCTTGTATATCATCCGTTAGATTTTCAGTACTATTAAATGGATCTCCATGTGGTTTTTTCTCCTCCTCTAGGGGGATAATACAAGGGGATCCCCTATCCCCTTTCTTGTTTATCCTCATGTCTGAAGGCTTCAGTTGAGTGATCAAAATGGCTAATCGATTGAATCTTTGGAAAGGTATTCACTTTCCTAGTTTGCAGGAAAATTACACCCATGGTATTTTTTTGGATGATACTTTGTTGCTTGGCTATGCCTCAATCCCTGAATCCAAGGCCATGAAGAAGGTTATCATGGAGTATTTTGAGGCATCAAGACAATTTATTAATCTAGCAAAATCTAAATTGTTTTTGCTTAATGTTCCAAAATTTATTAAATGCAGATTAATAAACTTTTGGAATTTTTCTGTTGGCTCTATTCCTTGCTCTTATTTAGGTATTCCCCTCTTCATTGGCAAAAAAATGTCTACCTTTTGGGAAAAGGTTCATGTCGTGGTCTCAGATAAAATCCTTTCTTGGAAACACAAATGGATTTCCTTTGCGGGCAAGATTCAAATGATCAAATTTGTGCTCAATGTTGTTCCTATATATTTAATTTTTGTCCTTAAGGCACCTAGCTCCACTTTAAACCAATTAAAATCTATTTTGCGCTCTTTTCTATGGAATGATAATGTGGGTAAGGAAAGAGTTCCCCTTATTTTGTGGGAGAATGTCTATCTTCCCAAGGATTTAGGGGGGACTAGCATTAGAAACCTAAATCTCCATAATGTAGCCTTAAGGGCTAAACTAACATGGAGGTTGTATCAATCCCCAAATTCTAGATGAGCCAGATTAATCTTTTTGAAATACTTGAATTCTTGTTCTAGGGAGAGCCTTTTTACGGATTCCTTTCTACCTAAGGGATCTACAATATGGAATTTCATCTCTTCCAGTCGATCGGTTATCCTTCATCACCTCTCTTGGTTGATACATAATGGGAAAAAAGAAAAAAATTGGGAGGATGTTTGGAATGGCTATCCCACTCTATCCCAATCAAGGGATTGGGGTAATCTGATCCAACTTCTTAAAATCCTTTGGCGCTTTCATGTGGCAGATTACTTTATTGTAGAATATATCGACTCCATCCCAAAAATTGTCTAGAAATTTGTGGAAGCCCTGAACCTTCCTCTATTTGTGAAGGAGGCTTATAAAGAAGAGATGGGGAAATATGTATTGTCTTTTCTAATAAGGAAGACATTTTAATTTTGACTAAATCTAGGTTGGGTAATTATTCTGTTAAAGAAGGTTATAATTCTTTGTTGTCTTCTGTCTACAAATCGAACCTTCCTATTATGCTCTTCTAGTATGAGGGCTTGCCTTCCAAAAGCTGGTACCTTTGCCTGGGTAGTTGTTCATGATAGAGTTTTAACTACGGAAAGGCTTGATAGGCTGGGTTTGATAGCTGATTTTCCTTGTGTTTTTTGTGGTTATTTCCTTGAATCCTCAAACCACTTGTTTGTTCATTTCCCTTTCGCCAAACAATGTTGGTATTGGTTGTATGATAAATTGGATTGGTCCTCGATGATGTGCCCTTCTTTATCTTTACAGTTTAAGTCTTGGCCTCTCCTTTACCATTCTTCATTCTTCCATTTCCTTTGGATCGTGTCTCCTTCGTTAATTATTTGGAAATTTTGGATTGAAAGAAACAAAAAAAAAATTCAAAAATAAGCTTTCATCCTTAGATGAAGTACTTGTTGCCATTGAAACTTTAATTTCCGAAGTTGTAAGGACCCATATTCTTAAACAAATCAAGAGTTTGAAGACTTTTTCAAGTTGGGACAGTTTCATCATTAAAAACTGGCCATTTCTCAAATCCCTACCTTTTAATGGCTCAATTACAAATAAGTCTGATAAAGCTTTGTTATGAAAAGAAGCTATTTATGGTTGCCACCTCTAAAAAATAGCTTTAAGTTGAATTATGACAGTGCCTCAGGGGGAAACTCTAGGAAGTCTAGGGTTGGAATTTTTTTACTTGATCCAAATGCAAATATATTGAAAGTTGCATGCAAAATCTTGACTGATGGCACCAACAATAGGGCTGAAGTGGAGGCACTCAGTCTCGGCTTGGACTTGGCTAGATCATTACAAATCAAAGACTTAGTCATTGAAGGTGATTCAATGGTAATTTTCCATGCCATTTCTAACCGAAGAACTCATGTCTGGCAGTTACAATATTTATTGGGAAGAGTTCTCTTGCAATTAGAATATTTTAACAGTTTCTCCATCTCTCACTGCTCTAGAGAAGCTAACCATGTTGCGGATTTTCTAGCAAATAAAGCAATCAACGAGAAAATTGTTTTCAAATAATTTAATAAGGAGGAACTTCCTCCCTTAAATAAGAAATCTTATTCAACCTATTTGACGTCTTAGTGAGCAATCTAGTGATCAAAATATCAATTACAAACTCACATAAGACCATTGTCCCATCATGTTTTTATGGTCTTCTTTTCTCTCGGTGTGGTGTTTTGATCCTCATATAGTCGTATGCTCCATGTTTTCTTATATTGTAATAATTTTCCTTAGTTGTGGATCTTATTAATTTATGCTTTGGTTTATACACAAATTGGTTTTTCTTTTGCTGCGTGTTTTCTTCTCAAGTTTCGCAGGTGTTGTGGAAGGTTTATGGATCTTGTGGAAGGCTGGTATATAATCATTTTGCTTCTATCCTATCAGGGATATGGTCTCCCCTTCATCATTAAAGTGAAAGTCCCCGTCTGCTCCATGTTTCTTATACTGCAATAAGGTTCCATAGTTGTGGCTCTTTTTAATTTATGCTTTGGTTTATATACAAATTGGATTTCTTTTGCTGCGTGTTTTCTTCTCAAGTTTTGCAGGTGTTGTGGAAGGCTTATGGATCTTGTGGAAGGCTGGTATAGAATCACTTTGCTTATGTTTTGGTCATACATTATGCTTTAAAGGCTTTTTTGTTTTCTTTTCTATTCATACTAGACTAGGGGTTGGTGGGTGGATTCTTTTGTTAGATCTCGGGGAAAAATATTTTGGCTAAGATCCATACTATTTGCAAAATGTTATGTCTATACAAATCAAAATCTGGCCTTTTTGTAATGGTTACCGGATGTCGGGCCAATCTATTATGTATGTAACCTTTCTCCATGATGGGGGGATGTAATTTTGTTGCAATCCTTTTCTGAACTGAGCTATAACTGGAGGTTTTCTTCCTGGTTCTTTCCTATCGGTATGCTCTCCTGAACCAGGTTTGTAGTTTATTTTAAAATCAATAAAAAAAAAATCTTTAGTGGCTTTGCCACTTTTATCTAAAAAAAAAATATTTAAAAAATTATAAAAACTAAATTTAAAAGACTTCTAAATAATATAAAACACTGTGAATTTTTTTACTATTCTTTAAGTCAAAAGAATTTATTGCATTGTATGGCTATAACTGTGTACAAATATTTATGTCACTTACGTACATTTCTATAATATGGATAAATTGTTTTAATTTTTATGGGGCATGATGTGGCATATCCATACTCCGATGCATTTGTGGGGCTGGATAACTGCCCTCTCAATGCAGTTTTCGGGGTATCAAATATAGCCATTGGATGATGGATTGATGGATTGACCTTAGGAGCCCAACATGCATTTATGTGCACTTTGGGTGGTGATTAACAGCGGTGGAAAGTATTATCACAAAAATGTATATGCATTTACTAAAACATATTTTGAAAGACATAATCTAAAACATAAATGCATCCAAATCCAAAGTGTATGCAAGGCAATCAAGGATATTTTTCTTAACGAGATTAGATGTGAGATATATTAATTTTTCTTATCGAGATTGGAGGTGAGATATTAAGGCATTCTTGAGTCTAACATATTTGTTATGAGTTTTCTCTTGTGGTGAATGTGATAATATTTTTGTTGGATTGTATTTAAGAGATTAGATGTTGGTTGTTGCGAGCTAAAATTTATTTTTAGGCATGTTGGCGAAATTTGATCTCAAAACTGCTTGACGATAAGCTTAACCTGTTTGAAGGGCATGAGACAGTTTTGGCAGTGAAATGTGGACTGGTAAGTTCACTTAAAACTAGCACTTGCACCAGAAGGGGTGCAAGGGTTACACCGATAGAAAAATATAAGAATATCATGTTTCCCTCTTTTTAGTGACCGTCATATCAGACTCTCATGATGAATCTTGACCTATAGGAGAGAAGAACATAAGACATTAAAAATAATATTCTAATCACCATGACTTTAATAAAAGGAAGAATATATAATTCAGGAGAAAAAGGGCAGAAATACCCAACGCCTCCATATTTAGGTGTAAGTGATTTGGAGTCTGCTTCAGAAAGTGTATTGTTTATGTTGAAAAGAGAATGCAATTCTGTGGATATAGCGAGGTGTGAATTAGGTGATGAATGCTCAGAACTCAATACAGATGTGTTTCCTGATAAACAGATTTACTGCACACAAATATCTAGCAAGATTTCTTATTAGGGCGCAAGACGTTTAAGGGCAATTGGTGGTTGTGGATCAAATTGCTTGTGTAGGTATAATTCATGCATGTGTAAATCTATGCTGGATAGAAAAGGCACACAACATACTGTACAAAATGATTGCTCATGGAACTAGAGTTGGAAATGGTGTGTTTTCTTCACTTATGAAGGCCTATTGGAAAGAGAAACGAATAATTGAGGCTGCTCAATTAGTTTCAGGCATTAACACGACAGGTCTAGAACTTGATGTTGGATTACTTTAACTACTATATTTGTATTGGATTATATTTCACACAACACAAGATTTCAAGGCAACCTTTGGAATTTTTAGAGAAATGAGAGGATTAGGGGTGGGAACACAGAGTTCCATACTTGCTTGGAAAATTCAAACTGAAAGCTACTAAAATTATTCAGTGAATCATAAAAATCTCTATCACCATATCATTCTTCAAATGGCTAAAAATCATAACTTGATAACCACCAATAGCATCAAATCTAAAAACAAAATCTAATTTAAAAATCATATACATTCCTTTCATCTCTAGAATCCTTAACCTATCAATGGATTGAGTGCCACAATGCCCTTGTCACACCATTCCTTCAGAGGCAGTCTTATTTATGATATTGTGATCCTAATAAAATGTCAAGTCCTAATGTGAGATGCTAAAATGATACAATAAGAGGAGATAACATAATAAAAGGGCACCTCAATGATTAGACTAAGGCAAGATAAGCATAAAAACAAGATGACAATTAATTGAAATTGGTTATACCTTTATGCTGCTCCTTCCTTGGCTGGCCCTTTGATTCTTGAAGAGTTGCGTGCTCCTTGGATGACAAGCTATGTTGAATGTGCAAAATGATATGCAAAGTGGATGAGGATGTGATGATTATGAGATGAGAGTTCAAATGGAAAATTAACAAGAGTTTGGTAGCACAAGACTTGATCCTCCAAATGGGAGAAATGAGGGGGTATTTATAGGATAATTGGAATTCTCTAGAGAATTCAACGGTTGAGATTGATCCAACAAGATCAAGATGAAGGGCTATGGTGAGTTGAGGACTCACAAGCCCTCACATTTTGACATGTGGAATGTGAGATGTCTTAGGGTGGAATGATGTGGAAATGAGGTGGAAGAGAAGTACATGAGGTGGATGAAGGACAAGTACCTTGGGGGATGAGAAGATTCTTTGGAGAAATAAAAGTGAATTAAAAATTCACAATGATTGGAAGAATCTAGTGGAGAAGAGAGGGTCTCCAAAAAGCTGGAGATTTGTCACATGTGGGTGATGTGACAAGTCCAAGGTTCTAGAAGTTCTTGGCACATGTAAAGTGACAAGTCAAGCCTTCTAGAATCTTGCATGGGGATGGGGAAGACCTTGGAAAGACAAAAGTGAATTAAAAATTCACATGGGGAAGAGAAGAGCCTTGGACAAATAAATGTGAATTAAAAATTCACATGGGAAAGAGAGTCCAGGCTAAAAATGGTAAGTGAGAAGGTTGACCAGAAAAGGTAAGCCAAATATGGTTAATGACTTTGATTAAGGTTGTGCAAACACAGGATTAGGATAATTAATGAGAGATTATGGAGGATGTGACACTTAATTAAGATTAAGTGGTGCACATCCTAATTATAGATTAATTAATTAAATCTGGATTAAAAGAGGGTTATGGAGAATGTGACAAGGAGAGAGAAAAAGAGGGATTAAAAATTGATTTTAATCTAAATGGGTTAAAAGACTAAATTAAATAATTTTTCATATTTATTTAATTTAGAGAAGAAAAGGGATAAGGTAAAGTATTTAATTTATTTAATTATGTACTGTAGGAACCTTAGGCAAAAAATGAAATAATGATTAAATAAATTATTTAATCACTATTAATGAAATAGATGGATAGAGTAGATGATTTTGATCATATCGAAGTGATCAAATTTGGATGTCTACAGATATAAAAAGACTACCAACATGCCTAGTGACATGTTGATCTTCTCATGCTCCTTCCCTGATCAACTCTTCTCGACCTGCAAAATTAATCTTTTAATTCCACTTTACAAGTCAGCAACTACATACGTCAACACCACCAAGTCCTCCTTGTCTCTAGAAGCACAAGTAGACCTGTATATTTTTTCTTTATCTACCCCATCCCCAAAGAAAACTCTAGTTCCATGATCCCATTATAGAGTAGGGCTCACTCGACCTGAATATTATAAAAGGATGCTTGCACTAACCAGTGAGTGGGATTTCTTGTCTATCAACCACTATTATTTCAAAGTCATTCCACTTTGGAAAGATATTTTCTCTTTCCAACCTCTCCTTGTCTACTAGAAGTGGAGAGATGTTTAGGACTGAGTAATATTTGTTGCAGACTTAAACTCCCACCTCAAAATGAAGACCTTTAAAATCCCAAAAGTTGAAGCAGTAAAATATAATGAAGCAAAATACCACTAGAACTCAGATGCCTAAAACAAGGTCAAAAATAATAAAATTTCATGATATCAAAACATGCTATGTTTAATAGATTTTATATTAGGCATAACTGTGATTGACCACAGACTACAAAATACATGCACATCAATACAAGAGTACAAGAAGAAAATTAGGTCTTGAATAACTCTAAGCTATATCTTTTTTGAACCCAAACCATGGACCTAAAGAAAGTTTAGAGGTGCTCCTACTATTCATGCAACCTCACGAGTTATGATTTCAAATTTATGAAATCCAAAATACATGGATTTTACTAACCATGTCAGAGTTACAGTATAAACAATGGGGAGAGATGGGCATTATCAGTTTATATTCATATAACCTCATAAATATATAGCTTCTCCTTCAAGGATCAACCCTTTCATCTCCAGAATCCAATCCACACTATGAAGAGGAGGAACACAAAATGCTCGTTTGGGTATGTGCAGGATCATGATGGGCCAAAAAGTGGCAAAGAGAAAAAAACTACGTTTTGCATTGACTCAAAAATGTGGAAATACTGAGTTGACTTTTTTTAGGCTTGGGTGTTAGTACATTGCTCCAAAGCAATTCCCAAACCTAAATTTACAAATCGGATATCCAATTTGAGTTGCATATATAAATAAAAAAGCAATAGCCTTTTAAAGTCATTTTAAACATTTTGAAGTTGCAGGGCGCATAGGGAGAACTCAATATCAAATATCTGATTTGAAAGGTAAGTATTTGGTTTGTTTTATGTTTTAATCAATTTTTCCATTAAATTTTTATAATTTTAAGTAGTTTTTATGATTTTTTTTTTTAAAGTAGGGTTTGTTATTGTTTTTTATTAAAAACTAGAGTTTACAATGAATTTTTATTAAAAATTAATGTTTTTTATGGATTTTGATTAAAAACTAGTGTTGTTGATGTATTTTTATCAAAAACTAGAGTTTGTTATGGATTTTTGTGAAAAAGTAGGGTTTTATTTTTATTTTTATTAAAAACTAAGGTTTTTTTACAATAATTTCATTTATATTATGTAATTTCAATTAGATTAATTAGTTTTTAACTTTGATTAGGTATTATGGATGAGAATGAAAATGCACAAATGCCAAATGCTCCACCACCTTCACAACCACCAATCGAAGACTTAATTGGTGAAAAATTGCTACAATTGAGGGGCATTTGTGAAGTTTATTAGACAATCCCTCGATTATCTGAGATGACAAACACATTGAAGAAAATAATTAAAAATATAGAAACCCTCTCCACCCAACATAATGCCTTTCATTCATGGCGAGAAGACAAGAGGGAATATTATGCATGTGGATTGTCTTACGATGATGTGAAAGAACTCCAAATAACCAAAGCCCAAATAGCCTCTTTATTCATTAACCCCCACACTGGTTTGCTAGTTAATGTTAATAAACCAAAACTTTCTATAAAATGGTGCACGAATAGGGACATTGTAGATAATTTTTGGGATTGTTGATGTATGGTTTTTGATAAACCACCGAACAACAATTCTGATATACCATTTTACTATATTAAAAAATTATATGCTAAGTTTGTGGTAGGGAATCATGTCAATTACTTTGACATTAAACCCTTCCAGGGCGTCAGTGGAGGTATGCCCCAGGATAGACCAGGGGTAGTTAGAGTAGTCTCGCGCCCATGTGTTCCCTCTCCTCCCCTTCCTCCACCACTTCCAGTATATCATCCAGAGATTATCCAAGATGCAACCACACATACTATTCAGGCTATTCACTCTTTGAGTGGTCATTTGGTTTCACATGCTTCTACAGTAGCTCAGCCACATTTTGGTGATGTTGGCGAAGGCTCAAGTTTTGTTGCATCATCCTTCTTAGGTCCACATATTTGTGTGCCACATACTTGCACTATGTGCCACCAAATATGCTTGGGTCCTCTTGTACAGCCCGTTGAGCATCCCTTGGACACTTCTGATTATGACCTCCATAATGTGGACATTATAGATCAGTCACAGAGGAGTGGAGCACACCCTATAGAGTCCGCTCTTGCTAGAGAGGGGGACGTTGGAATAGTGACACAGGTAAGATTTAAGTTGTAAATTCATAACTTGCATTTGTTTTTAAATGAATATTATTAAGAGATAGTATATAGCACTAATATTTATTTACATGGTCTATTTAACAATTGATGTCTAAGGAGGAGCTCACACGTGTGACTGATAGCACCTTTAGGGCCATTTCATTTGGCCTCGACATGCACACAATATATATTTTGCACTCACTCGTTTACATTTTTTATTATATACATGCTTGTCATTTGAATTGTCATTAATGAAATTATATAATAACTTATATGTTTATCTTATTTTCCTCTTGTAGGAAATACCTAGTGCGAGTGAGGTGCAGCCTTGTCTAGACTGTAGAGGTGCAAAGTTAGATAAGGGGAAGGTAATTGAACTCAAATTAGATTGAATTAAGATTTTTAAGATCTTATAATGATTATACATACATCGACATAGATTGGTAGTTTCATATGTACTTGTCATTTTTATGTACATGTGATTATGAGTTATACATCATTGTTGACAAGTGTCATAATGCTTGAAGGAGTAGGCATTGGAACACCTCAAGGAGTAGGTGTTGAAACACATCAAGGAGGAGGTGTCCAAACACCTAAAGGAGATAAAGAAAAAGACCAGCCTAAAGAGGTATGTGTTTATTTTATTTTGTGTTTCGTAAATATGTTCCTATTACCAATAATCATATGCTAACTTGGATCAATTTTATGTTTTTGTTCACATATATAGATTGGAATTTCAACAGTTGGTTTGGTATATTCTAGGACTCCTGACCTTTTGAAGAGACGTATATTTCAGGTAATCAAGATTTCAATTTTAGAGTTCAATTAAAATTCAATGTATATTGATTTTGATGTTAATTATTCGATTTTAAATTATATAGTATAACTAATCTCAGTTGTGGTTTTAATTTTTCTTATGCAACTACTTTCAGAGCCAACGAGTGCTTCAAAGAGGCTCCATTTTGATGATCCACCAGTAGTTTAGGATGAGATAGGCATTTTGGCATGTAAATTTTGAACAGATATTGAGATGGCATACGACACATTTTGTAAAACTTTGTTTGAGTTGGCGTCGATGCCATTTTTATATATGGACATACACTTGATTATTGGATAATTTGATATATAGAAGTTGACAATCGGAATTTAATTTTCCTCATGTGCATGATTAAAATCTTTGAAAATCTTATCTTGAGCAATGGTTAAATATCAATGTACAATAGCATAAAAAAGAATGGTTATATTATGTAGTTTATATTTATATCGCTAATTACATTGCATTGCACATCTTTCAAACTCAAATAATTACTTCACATTGCATATCTAACAACTAGATGTTGATAGATGAAAAAAATCAATTACAATATAGTTTTTACAAAGTCAACCTAAGCAGTTATGCAATTACTTCACATTGCATAGTTCTAATAACCAGGAGTAGCTGTCAATTGCATTTGCTTGTCATGGAATTCTATGAGACCACATTTCTTTGAGGCTTTTTTTCAAATATTCCACTACCTTGTCTATGCTACCACATTTTTCATACATGACTACCAAAGCTTTTTATCAAATAGTTCATTAGCTTGTTGGTAGGGCTTATTGGAACTTGTATGCTCTAACCTCACTCAATCCTGAAACCACTTCATTCCCTCTTAATTTTGTCTGCTTAAACTTAAAACATCATTGTATTATGTTGCCCCATAATTTTTCTTACACTTTCTTTGTAAAATCACCAATTTTCCCTTATTTTTGCCCCTTCCTACTCGGGTTTCACACTTTTACTCTTCTTGGGTTACTCTTAATCACCGAGACCTCTTAAACACCATTAAATACAAATATTCCAACAGTTTCCAACAAGTTCCAACCTATTTTCATTCAACTTCTCAAAAACTCACTCTCTAGCCTTACTCAAAAGGCACAAAAATATGTGTTTCTTAATAGGGCAGCCTTCTCAGACCACTCTAATCCCTTTATCACCCCTAAAAACTTGTTCCTATGCCTACCCCTATCTAATTCACACCCATTCCTCTGAGGTACAACCTATACAAAAGGAGGAATGGCCTTGTCAATTCATGAAATCTTACATGTTTTAGGTGCTCCTGCACCATACTCCCCAGGTACAAAAGATTTATGCCCCATAAATCACTCGATAGGTCTAATCCTATCTTCTTCACAATCCCTTCAAACCCGCTCCAAGTCACTTGCATGGAAATCTTCATCCGAGGGATTTTGTAGCCTTCATGCTTTGCGTTGACTTGGTCTTTCCATGCTTGATCCTTCTCAAATGGATCTTCTTGTTGCTATTTGTCTTCATTGACACCTGAACACAAAAATTTAGTACACAAAGCTAAACATCCATACATTAGTATCTCTATTTCATGCTCTTCCATAAGCTTTTGCCAACTACACATGTATCTTTACCCTTCAACTCTTCTCTTCACAATCTTTCTCAGGTTCTTTATGGTTAGAACCATCCCCATAGTAGCATACATCTTCCACACAACCAAATATGACAACTAAGGAAAATCCCCTGTCCTAACACCATATTCCTCAAACTCTTCTTCTCTAGCCTTCACTAGGCCACTCACCATCAACTCTTCCTCTCTAGTTTCCCATCTAATCTACTATTTGTAAGATTACACATTTGAAGGTTGATAGGTTGAGAGGTTAGGTGTGATCTATTTATGCTAAATAAGGTCAATCAAGACCATTTAAGGTGTATTAAGTTGAAGTTTTGAGTCTAGGGGTCCAATATGCCAAAAATGCATTCTTGCTTCAAAATTGTCAAAATTGCCATGTAGTCTTTTGAAGGCAAACTATTAAAATTGTAAAGGGAAGTGCAAGATAGGAGTTTAGAAGTTGTGGTAGGGTTGAAATAAAGGTTTTTGACTAGTTTTTCACAACAAGCTATGGTCTCATGGATTTTTTCACACGAAAATCAATGTTGGAGTTCGGTTGGAGGCTGACAACTACTTGTAAGGGCATCAATAAATCTTGTTCTACAACTCGTATGACCAAAGTGACTATTCCATCATGTTCAAATGGGTACGTTTAGGTTAGTTATGGTTCCCTTTCGCACCCAAACAGGTCGAAGCAGTCTAAGCTAAGTGCAGAAGGGAAACAATCTTTGATAGACTGTTAATCAAAAACTGTGATGCTTACAGACTCTCCGTTTGAGGCTATGGGATCATGCTGGCACCATCTATAATAACCTCTCTCAGTTTTGGCTATCTCAGAGGCATTTTCCCATGGTGATGAGTTTTCAGTTGAAGAAAAAGTTGTCAGATGCAAGCAGTGTAAAGTTGCAAAGTGGTGCAACTTTCATTCTCCAAATCATATGACCAAACAGACTGTTCCAACACGTCTGAATGGGTAATTTTACGCTAGGGATGGTCCTCTTTTGCACCCAAATATGTTAAATCACTCTGAGCTACATTGGACCGACGATTTCCCTTGAGAGTCCAAAGTGCTAAAAGGAAAAAATCTTTGAAGGGCTATTTCTTGGAAACCGTGACACTTACAGACTCTTTGTCTAAAGATATGGAATTGTGTTTGGACCATATACAATAACCTCTCTCAGTTTTTGCTATCTCGAAGGTGTTTTCCCATGGTGATGAGTTTTCAGTTGAGGGAAAAGTTGCCAAATGCAAGTAGTGTAAAGTTGCAAAGTGGTGCAACTTTTAATCTCCAACTCATACAACCAAACATACTATTCCAACACGTCCAAATGGGTACGTTTACACTAGGGATGGTCCTCATTTGCACCCAAATATGTCGAATCACTTCGAGTTACATTGGACCGACGATTTCCCTTAAGAGTCCAAAGTGCTAAAAGGCAGCAATATTTGAAGGGCTATTTCTTGGAAACTGTGATGATTATAGACTCTTTGTCTAAGGCTATGGGATTGTGTTGGGACCATCTACAATAACCTCTCTCGGTTTTTGCTATCTTAGAGGTTTTTTCTCGTGGTGATGAGTTTTTCAGTTGAGAGAAAAGTTGCCAAATGTAAGCAGTGTAAAGTTGCAAAGTGGTGCAACTTTCATTCTCCAACTTGTATGACCAAAAAGGTTGTTCTAACATGTCTGGATGGGTACGTTTATGCTAGGGATGGTCCTCTTTTGCACCCAAATACACCGAATCACTCTGAGCTAACATTGGACCGGTGATTTCCCTTAAGAGTCCAAAGTGCTAAAAGACAACAATCTTTGAAGGGATATTTCTCAGAAACCATGATGTTTATAGACTCTCCATCTAAGGATATGGGATCATGTTGTGACCATCTACAATAACCTCTCTCGGTTTTTGCTATCTTGGAGGCATTTTCCCGTGGTGATGAGTTTTCAGTTGAGGGAAAAGTTGCCAAATGCAAGTAGTGTAAAGTTGCAAAGTGGTGCAACTTTCATTCTCCAACTCGTACGACCAAAAAGACTATTCCAACACATCTGTATGGGTATTTTTATGCTAGGGATGGTGCTCTCTTGCACCCAAATACGCTAAATCACTCTGAGCTACATTGGACCGACGATTTCCCTTAAGAGTCCAAAGTGCTAAAAGACAACCTTTGAAGGGCTATTTCTCAAAAACCGTGACACTTACAGAATCTTTGTCTGAGGCTATGGATTGTGTTGGGACCATCTACAATAACCTCTCTCATTGTTTTCTATCTCGGAGGCGTTTTCCCTTGGTGATGGGTTTTTAGTTGACGGAAAAGTTGCCAAATGCAAGCATTGTAAAGATGCAAAGTGGTGAAAATTTCATTCTCCAACTCGTACAACCAAATGGACTATTCCAACACATCCACATGGGTACGTTTACACTAGGGATGGTCCTCTTTTGCACCCAAATATGCTGAATCACTCTAAGCTACATTGGATTGGCGATTTCCCTTAAGAGTCCAAAGTGCTAAAAGGAAGCAATCTTTGAAGGGATATTTCTCAGAAATTGTGATGCTTATATAGAATCTTCATTTGAGGCAATGAGATTGTGTTGGGGCCATCTACAATAACCTCTCTTGGTTTTTTCTATCTTAGAGGCGTTCTCCCGTGGTGATAATTTTTCAGTTGAGGGAAAAGTTGTTAGATGCAAGCAGTGTAAAGTTGCAAAGTGTTGCAACTTTCATTCTCCAACTCATACGACCAAATAGACTATTTCAACACATCCGGATGGGTATGTTTACGCTAGGGATGGTCCTCTTTTGCACCCAAATACGCTAAATCACTCCGAGCTACATTGGATCGACGATTTCTCTTAAGAGTCCAAAGTGCTAAAAAACCATACCATCTATTGTATGGTCTGTAGCTCGATGGCATGGCCATGGTAGATTCTATTAGGACTGTATAAGGTGAATATGTGGGTTTAAAGAGTTGGAAAGGTCTGTAGTTGAGTTGGTGAGTTGCCATGCATGGAAAAAATGAGTGAAATTAGATGAAAAATGGTGGTTACAACATGCTAATGTCAATGAAATGTGAGAGCAACAAGATTTAAGGTTGGATCAAGCTTTTGCAAGTCCTAATAGATGTGTTTGATGAGTTTATAGAGTGTGGAAAGGTTTGGGGAGTGAAGTTGCACCCAAGTTTGGTTTCGACGATCAAATTGGAGTTTAAATCATATTTAATTATAATTGTGTTGTTTAAAGCCACCTAGCTCTTGCATCAGAAAACTCTTACCCAATCAACTTGAACATCATGCAAACCTAAATACCTTATTTCCACTTTGCTAGATCAAAGAATCAATTACATGGTAAATGACCTTCACATGGACTTTTTACATTTTTGTTTTTGAAAAAAGTGGCAAGCCACTGTAATATATTATATATAAATAGGAGATATTACAAAATCCGGTTCAAACGAGCATATCGACAGGAAAGAACTAGGAAGAAAACCTCCAGTTGTAGCTCGATTAAGTACAAAAATCTCTTTACATTTTAAACATACCCTTTATAAAATGCTAGACATTTGACCCATATTTCAAAAAACATCACTGGATATAGATTATGCCTATACATAGTTATGACCTTTTTACATTGTTTCACATTTCAAAATTCAAATTTTACAAAATTTGCCTATTAGAGGCATTCAGGGCACAATCTTCCACAAGAGTAGTATGTTGACGTTCTAGAGTGACAAGCACCTGTACAAACCATCAAAGTAGCAGTTAAATTACATACAATAGAAAAGATGCTTAGAATAACCAATCTATATTATTGTAATATGTCACATACCTCTCCGAAAGGATCAAAGCTTCATATTGTTGCAACAGGTCCATGATCAATCGTGACAAGAATATCACAAAATTTGTCAAATGATAAATCTATATTGTCACAACAAAAAAGATGCTTAGACTAACAAATCTATATTAATCTAAATAACTTGAATGATGATGGATCGGTAATGCAAACTATAAAAGATGCTTAGAATAACCAATCTATATTATTCTAAATGACCTAATTGATGATGACATGGTAATGCAAACTATAAAAGATGCTTTGAATAACCAATCTATGTTATTGTAATCTGTCACATACCTCTCCAAAAGGATTAGAGTTGGCTATTGTTGCAGCAGGTCCATGATCAATCGTGCCAAAAATATCCCAAAATTACATACAAAATATCACTATTAAAGATACCTGCATTGCAATAGTATACAAAATATCAATATTAAATAAGGAACACTAATGAACCTAAGCATTGTACCTTCCATTCTTGAATATGCTATTCAAGTGTGTTTGAAGGGTCATCTCTTTGCTTAAGAGTATCCAATATTGCTTCATGATTGTCATTGCTAAGTGTCCATTGTTGTTTTGTCTTTGGTTTGGCATGATGCTTCAACAAATTAATATTTGTTGCTATAACAAGGTGTGAATACATGAGAATGGTTTTGTGTTTCTCGTAGTCTTCAAATGCAGGTATGTCATTCTTTCTAATCATATATGTTCGCAACCAAGTTCCTGCAACCACAACTAAACCTGTAGGATACACAAACCCATCATCATCTTCCATCGGTTATGTTAGCTTTTTCTTTACCCGCACACATCGAGCTAACCAATATTCTGATCTCTCTTCATTCCCCTTTGGTGCAACAACTACAAAAATATGTCCTAGCTATAGTAGATCTGAAAGCTGGTCGTAATCAAGTGAACTTTCCATTGTGTCATTTGTCATGGATATAATTTGAAATAAAGGAGTTAGATATTGTGGAACCCATGTATCCACCCACTCACATGACTTGCATTGATCCCACCTACACTGAATACAACTCTGACAAAAACAAGCCAACTATCATGTCCAAATGGTCCATGTGCTTGCATCTGAGCTTCAAAATGAATGCATCTTTGAATCTTTGATTGTATGACAATCCAATCTGCCTCCCACTGTACCCTCCTCAACCAACCAAAAGAATCTGTGCACTGTTGAATCAAGTGTCCCTCCCTATGATAATGTTGAACTACACCAATCAACAATAGAATGTGTATCACTGAATTTTGCTCCTGAAATCTTCAATTGCTCCTTAACTAGAGCTCTCTTTACACATGCACCTTCTCCATCATGCTCCCCTTTCCCATGCCCAACTTAAATTTTTTTCCAAATATTAGGTACACCCCTCTCTACATGAATTCTACTCAACCAATAAAACATACGAGCACTCTTGAATTGACCTGTGCAATTATCTGACCAAATGAGATGTTGGCCAAGTGCTATATCATGCTCTTGTAGGAACTCAACAAAATTATCGAAACAATGTTGGACATACTCGGACGAGTGAGATATATCATTACTCATATAAAAATGATACTCTCTGATTATATTTCAATCCTCCTTTGTACTATCAGGTGCATGTCTAAACGTTATGTGGACAAAAATAGCAATCTGAATGGAATTGTAATATTGAGATTGTACCTCATTTTGTGGTTGCAATGTGTAGTTTTCTACAAAATCAACCACTGATATAATAGTGCCAATCAAAAAAGAGTCCTTACACCTCTTGAATTATTGATCCAACCACTAAGACCTATGACTA
Organism: Sequoiadendron giganteum; assembly: GCA_007115665.2. Classification (NCBI taxonomy): domain Eukaryota; kingdom Viridiplantae; phylum Streptophyta; class Pinopsida; order Cupressales; family Cupressaceae; genus Sequoiadendron; species Sequoiadendron giganteum. The sequence continues at coordinate 43,603,454 of CM021102.1, read as the reverse complement.
TGCCTTGCATACTTGTAGAAAATAATGTCCTTAAATTTGAAATAAAATCAGCAACACTGCATTCTTTTGTAACCAACTCACATCTAGAACCTTCACCTCAACTCTGCAAAGTATATTTGACTATCTCATATCTCTTTTTCTCAACAAGCTTCTTTCCAAATTCATGTTTGAAACCCTCATGAAAACATTGAACAAAATTTGACAAGCCACCACATTGTGAGCACTTTGCATTTAAACAATCATTTCTATAGAAAAAGGAACCATCATCTCTAGAACATAAAAATAGATCTAGCAGGTCCCTTGATGATTTCGGAAGATGCATTGCACCACACTCCTACAAAATTTCATTAGTATGCAAAGTAGAATGGATATAGCAGAATAGTTCATGGTACATTGAAAACTCCACATGGTATTTGCAACAACAAGTATTATGAATCTTAAGAGGCACACAATAAAATGGCTTCAAATCTCTACCCTAGGTGTGTGAACTCCTAGCTGAAACGCCTTTCCTTTTTGATGGATTTCTACTTCATGGTGGGTAGCTAGTGCAACAAATACATTTGGGACAGTTTATGAGGTGGAGAAAGCTTCAGTTACAACAGATTGATCAGGTTGAGGGTTTATGTTTTGCTACCAGAATTTCAAGAGATCGATAAATGTATTCCCTTCAATCACCAGGTATGCCTTCCTATGTAGAAGACAAATAAATATTATCTATTGAATAAATAGTCCATTTGCAGAAATATATATTATGGGGGTCACGATGGTGGAGAATCAATGGCGACAGGGGTTTCGAAGGCATAACAGTCTGCAATATGGCAAAGGGCAGTAGTCAAGATGGCCATTTAATAAACGCCATGGAAGGAACAAATTTCGACCCAGAAAGAATGAGTCAAATAGGGCTTGGCAGGCTTTGGAGAATTACCATGACAATGTGGGAGGCAGGGCTAGAGACGGGTCGCAAATTGGGGGTCAACCTCAGAGGGGTGAGTGTTTCAGATCTTTGCACATACCCGAGCGGATAGATTTCTGAAATGTAGCTGAGAAGTTTTGGCGACCCAAGTGACAAGCAAAGAAGGTCAGCCCTAGCCAGGTATTCTCTAGCATCTCATATGCAACTATCACTTCTTTGCTATTGGATAATAGTGAATGGAAAGATTCAGTGAGTTTTTTTAAAGCTAGGGCTTTTTTCCTAAAATGGGGTGGGAAATGGCCGACTTACTCAAAGCTTAGCACATGGTGTGATAAACATTGGGGTTGAGAATGTGAACTTAAAACCCTTGAGAATGGCTTCTATCTGGTCATTTGTAAAACCACGCTGGATAAGGAATGGATCATTAATAGTGGGACCTTTGTAATTGAAGGGTTAGGGTTTTATATTAAAGATTGGACACCAAAATTTAACCCTAATGAGACAACTGTGGAAGACATTCCCATATGGATTAGGTTGAAAAATCTCCCGCATGAATATAGGGATCAAGAAACGCTCAACATGATTGGTAGAAAATTTGGAACCTTTGTGAAATCGGAGGAGATTGTGGAAAACAAATTTAAGCATTTTTCCCAGAATCTGTGTTTTAAGACAGGGGATTCACTCTCTTCCAGAAAAACTGGAACTTAAGTCAGGGGAGGGAATCTAGATTCAAAAGCTTGAAATAAAATATGCTTATTTTGAATGTCTGAATTGCATTGGGAAATCATTACCCAACGATGCTAATTTTTTGGTAGAGAAAGGAAAAGGTTTATGCCAAAATAGTCTAAATGAGGAAATAGTAAGAATGACGGAGTTTGAACAAAAGGAGTGTGCCAACAAATTTCAAGAGTGGGGCTCTCAGATTCTAGTCCAAAATCAGGAAGATCTTGGTCGATACGGCAAGTGGGAGGGGCTAAAATGACAGGAATTAGATGTTCTCTTTGAAAATGCATACCTGAATGAAACAAAAGTAAGGGGAGAAAACTTGTGTGAAAAAAACTCAACAAATATTTTAACAGCGGTTGAATCAACTCAGGAGGTTTTGGTCAGGCAAGTCGGATTACAGTTTGGTTTGGAGGACATCAGAAGTGGCTTTGAGGGAGTTCTGGTTGAACAAGAATCTCCACAGAAAGTTTGGAATCAAGGAAATGTGCAAAATTCCCAAATGGGAGAGGAAGTGTGGGCCCAAAAGCAAATTTTGGTTATATCAGGTAGGGAGGATTTGGTCAGGCAAGACGGACATTAGATTGGTTTGGAGGACATCAAGAGTGATTTTGAGGGAGCTCTGGTTGAACAAGAATCACCATAGAAAATGTGGAAACAGGAAAATGAATAGAACGCCCAAATGGGAGAGGAGATGTGGGCCCAAAAGTAGATTTGGAGTCATAAAATAGCGGTCACTCCAAAAAATTCTATCTCTCAAAATAGAGCAAAAATCCTGGAGAGCTGTGGGACCAAGACTGTCTTACGGACAATAATAAAATGGTCAACAATGAATATTTGGATAAGTTGGATCTATGTAAATCTCCAGGAGAAGCAACTACTTTCAAAGATATACCTATTTTTCCCATAAGGAATCTTGACAATTCCTTTGATGGAGTTCGAGACAGTGGGGGAAGTATGGAAGATTCAACATCAGAGTCGGAATCAGATGAAGAACAGGGTGAATAGGATTTACTGGGTCTTCAAGACAACATTGGAATAGCTGAAAAATGCACTATTAAACAGTCTTTAGCCACAAACAATAAAGTGAAGTTTGGTGAGAAGTGTAGAAGAGGACCAAAAAAAATAGAATGAGGCTTGAGATAGCGGGGAACGCACGGACCAAAGCAAACTTAGATCGGGAAAGGGATATGCCTTTTCCCGACAGTCATGAAGATCCTATCGTGGAATGTTAGGGGCTGCAATGCCCCTGACAAGATTTGTTTGGTCAAAAGATGCTTTAATCAAATGAGATCGACTCTGATTCTATTGCAAGAAACAAAGATAAAGAAATCTGAAATGGATGGGTTTACAAAATGTTTTGGGCGTTGGTGTAGTTCTTTCTTAGAAGCTTTGGGTGCGTCTGGGGGATTAGGAATTCTTCAGAATGATTCACTGGTGGATGTGCAAATTCTATGGTAGGAAAGACACTGGCAGTGGGGTAAAGTGGAATCCAGACAATTGAGAGCGAGTTTTTGGATTTTAAACATATACGGGCCTAATAATTCAACATAGAAAAATATTTTATGGCAAGAGCTTTCTAGCCTCTTGGTTGGGAGGGAGGGCGATATGTGTCTCCTCGGTGGGGACTTCAATGCAGTCATGCGACCCTCTGATAAATTTGGGGGTTTATGTTGGTCAGGTAAGAGTCAACATGACTTTTGTGACTTTGCAATGAACAATGGTTTGATTGAGTTGCCTTTCAGAAAAGGGGACTTTACTTGGACTAACAGGCATGGTGGCTTTCTAAATATAGCAAAAAAATTAGATAGATTTTTTCTAGCTGGGAATTGGGCAGAGCAACATTGGCAATGTGATGCAGAGATTCTACCCATAACGGGATCATATCATTATCCGATAAGTTTGAGGATTCAAGATGAGGCAACGCTAGACAAATGTCCCTTCAAATTTGAAACAATGTGGTTTAGGGCTGACAATTTTAAGTTGTTAATAGAAGGTTGGTGGAAAAATGATCCCTTGATCAGGGCAACAAAGCTTTCATTTTTTTCAAAAAATTACAGTTTTTCAAAGAACAATTGAAGCTATGGAACCAGGATTCCTTTAAGAATATTTTTGAGGAGAAACTGAGGTTGGAAGAGAAACTAGGTGCCTTACATTCAAGAATAATTTCTCAGGGGATGGCGGAGGAGGACTTTCTATAGGAAAAAGAACTCAAAAAAGTGTATTCAGAAATACTGGCAAGAGAAGAATTGTTTTGGAGGCAAATATCTAGAGAGACTTGGTTGAAAGAAGGGGACAAAAATTCCAAGTTTTTCCATAATTCAGTGAAAGTTCGTAGGTCGAACTGCAGAATTTTGTCTATAAAAAATAACAATGGTGAATTACTACATGATGCTGCTCAAATCAACCAGGAGGTAGTGAGGTTCTTCACAAAATGTTTTAACATGTCTATAAACAGTCTAAATCAAGATCCTGATCTCTTGCAAGTTATCCCGAGCTTATCTCAGAGGATCAAAATAGGATGCTAATGGCGGAGGTTTCTTTAAAGGAGGTTAAAAGAGCTTTGTTTGATTTGGGTGGAGACAAAGCTCTGGGTCTTGATGGATTTCCTGCAATTTTCTTTCAGAAGCTTTGGGATGTGTTTGCTCAAGACTTGTGGGAAGTGGTTGATGAATCAAGGAAGGAAGGGTTCATCTTGAAAGATCTCAATAACACATTCATAGCCCTTATTCCAAAGAGGAACATTGTTAACTCCTTTGATGAGTTTCACCCCATTTCCCTTTGCAATACAATATATAAGATAATCTCTAAAGTAATGGCGAATAGATTAAAATTGGTTTTGGACTCAGTGATCTCGATTGAATAGAGTGGCTTCTCGCCAAATCGGTCAATTTTTGAAGGGGTAATTGTGGCACATGAAACCATCCATTCTATCAGGATGGCGAAAGTGGAAAAAATGATGGTGAAACTAGATATTAAGCGTGTCTATGATGAAGTAAACAAACATTTTCTTTTAAAATTTTTAGAAAACTTTGGTTTTAGAAAAGAATGGTTAAAATGGGTAGAAAGTTGCATTACTTCTCCACGGTTTTCAGTTCTAGTTAATGGGAGCCCTCAAGGTTTTTTTGAGTCCAGTAAGGGGATCAGGCAAGGAGATCCTTTATCACCTTTCCGTTTCATCATTTTGGCCGAGGTGCTTGGAAGAATGATTTCCCAAAAATGTAGGGAGGGACTGTGGAAGGGAATCAAAGTGGCGGAGGAGATAGCACCAATTTCACATGTACAATTTGTAGATGACACGTTTCTGATGGGGGATACTACCCTAGCAGAGGCTAGAGTGATGAAGAGAGCTTTGGATAAGTATGGTTTGGCTTCGGGTCAGTGTATCAATTGGGGGAAGTCGAAAATTTTCTTCTTTAACACCCCAAAACAAAGGCAAAAAGATATTTGTGGATTGCTGGAGATGCGGGTTGGTAAAATCCCAAGCAAATTATTGGGGATTCCTCTATTTGGGGGAGCAAATAAAACAAACATTTGGAAAGATTTGGTGGATTCTTGCCTCAAACGAATGGATGGATGGAAAAGAAAATGGTTAACTTCGGTTGGCAGAATATTAATGCTTAAAACTATGATATCAACAATCCCAATCTACTCAATGATGTGTTTGCGAATTTTGAAGAAAATGATAAACACTATTGGGCAGCGGATGAGAAAGTTTTTTTGGAATGGAGCTAGGGATGATGAAAAAATCCCTCTTTTAGCATGGGATAAAATTTGTAGAGAAAAAGACAAGGAGGGGGCTGGGTTGAGAGATTGGAAATTGCTAAATGAAGCCCTAGCGGCTAAACTTGTATGGAGTTTATATGCTAGCCCAGATTTGCTATGGGTGAAAGTCTTAAAAGAAAAATACCTGGATATGGGTGATGAGCACTATATCTTCACTATCTGCAATCCTCCTAAGGGGTCAACAGTCTGGAATTTTATTGTTTCTTGTAAACTAGTAATTGTCAATCACCTTACGTGGCAGCTTGGCAATGGTTTGAAGGCAGATTTTTGGGAGGATTCTTGGAATGGGATGCCAAATTTGAATTAGAATCCATAACTGATATACCTCAAAAATTACTTTACCCAACGATGGGGGAACAAATTTAGAGACTACCTGGTTGTAAAAATGGGTTTGTTGGGGCAGGAATGGGGGTGGAAAGAGGTGCCTAAGGAAGATTTAAATCCTCAGTAGATTTAGCAGATGCAAAAGCTATTGCTGGAACGGAGGATTCAAAACTTAGGGAGTGAGGATAAGATCATTTGGTGTGGTTCATCCTTTGGATGTTACTCGGTGAAGATTGGGTATCAATTGTTGGATTCAAAAGAGCGAGAGAATTTTTGGGCAAAATATCTTTGTTGGAGCAAGGATTGTTTGCCCAAGGTAGGAAGCTTTGCTTGGTTAGCTATTAAAGGGTAAATTATTATGGGGGAAAGAAGAAAATGCTTGGGTTTTGTAGGACCTTCAAAGTGTGTAATGTGTGGCAAGGCAGAGGAGATAGTTGATCACTTATTATTTCAATGCGAGGTGGCAGGGTTGTGTTGGGGGCATGTTAAAAGGAAATTGAACTGGCAAAGTCCTTTCCCATGGACCTTAAAAGAAATGTTTGAAATTTGGCCAAGAAAGCCAAAGAAAACATTGTTGTATAGTGCTTGGCTATGTGCGCCTTCACTAATCATATGGGAAATATGAAGAAAGGAATCAAAGGATTTTTACAGATAAATTTGAATCTATCTCTAGAATGATAAGTAGAATTGACCAGAGTATTGAAGAAGTTGTTAGCAGTGCAGCGTCGCAAACACAAAATTGGTGGTATCCCTTCTCACTAGAGGACATGTTAGTTCAACGAGCCTGGCTCGAAATCCATTTGAGAAACCAGATGGGAAAGATCAAGATTTCTACTAAAGAGCAAGGGGAGGTGAAGATGGTCTAGAAAAAACCTATGGAGGATTGGTGTAAAATAAATTTTGATGGAGTTGCACGTGGAAACCCACGACCATTAGGGGTCGGGGTTATTGCTCGGGATTGCTTAGGCAATACCTTAGCAATTGCATCAAGGAAATTGCCTCTAGGGACTAATAATGTAGTTGAAGCAAATGCTGCCTTAGTTGCAATAAAACTTGCAAAAAGTTTTAGAGTAAAGAAACTTCATTTGGAGGGTGATTCACTCATAATTGTTCAAGCGATCGTGGATTCAGGAATTAAGGCGTGGCATCTCCAAAATATAATTAAGGAAATTTTAGAGGAATTAGAAACTTTTGAAAACTTTAATATATATCATATAAGTAGGGAAGGCAACAAGGAGGCTGATGTCCTATCCAAGTGGGAAATTTCGTTGATGGACGATGCATAAGTTGTGATTGAAGACCTTAGAAATTATCAATTCATGGATGGAGAAACAGATAGCTTCTCGAAAGCATAAGAAGGTAGCTCATGTATTAAAGAGGGAGTCACATCACTTATGAATAAGGACAAATCAAAACAAGTAAAGGACAGATGATGTGGTGGAGTGTAGGAGGTGGCAACGTTCTTGGAAAGATGGATGGCTAGATTTGGCCTTGACACATAAGATTTATGAAGTGACCGTAAACACAGTGAGCGTGTGAGAAAAGATGAGGTTAGTTCGAATAATAAATGTTAAGTAGTGTTACAAGGTGGCGGCGAAGGAAGTGAAATGTCAATGATGCCCAATTAAGTTATGTATATGAAAAAATTGAGGAGGAGAGACATGTGCTTTAAAGCCTCGAGTTGCAAAAAACAAACGAAAAAATTAGTGATGAATTTTGTGGAGAGGTGGGAATAGTCTGGTGCTAAAAATGGAGGCAATGTTGGGGTTCTCAACCAAGCTACAACAGAAAGCCTTCTTTAGGAAGCCCACGGTGAAAAGACTGAAGCAACTTTTGAAGGTGACAAACGATGAGGTTGTAAATGCAGTGATGGAGACACTTGGACCGCATTTTCAAGAGGCTACACATAGGGGGTGACAAAATACAAACATTGCATCCATGATCTTCTCATGGAGGATGAAAATTGGAGAGGAGCCGCAAGAAATCAAAAGAATTATGCTCATCTTGTTTCAGGAGGAACTCCTGGGCAAGCTGGAGTCATTTCTTGAATGGGCTGTCCCTAGAGTGGGTTTTGATGTGTCTAAAGGAATAGAAGATATGGACGAAGCTACTAATGAAGGGATGATTCTGTTCATTAGGTGGCACAAGTCGACAGATAGGGAGCTCTACAAATTGGATGTGCTTTGGGCTTGGGAAAATTTGAAGGTGGAGCTGCATAAGCAAGAGACAAATCATTGCTAGGAGGAAGTCAATGTTCTCGACCTGATTCCAAAGAAGAAGAGGTCTGGGTGTAGAAGAGGTGGACACGGTGGGAATTTAGTGCACAAGGAAGACTAAGTAAATAAATGGGTGAAGAAGCGACTTTTTGGAATGGAGCAAGTTTTTGGATATGCCGCACAGATAGTTTCCTTTTTGCAGAAGGCGGGAAGGGAGATGGAAGTTACAATAAAGCATCATCGATGGGCCAAATGGAAAGCATTGCAGGGGGTGGAGTTTTTTGTGATGAGAAAAGGCAACCAGAACGATAGCACCGAGTCGAAATCTAGTAGGAGAACGATGAAAATGAGCGGATGGTGGAAAGTAGACTATTGGGGTATTGGGTTTAGAATTTTTTGAACGCTCTAGTAGTTGATGGATTTGGGATTGTAGTTGTCTTTCAGATAGTATAAGACTGTCAGTTACTTTATGTGTAATGTTTTTTTAATTTCAATAAAAATAACTTGTTATCTATCAAAAAAGGAAAATAAAATGGCTTCAAACCTTCAAAAGTCCTTTGCGAGATTTCCATATTTGGATGTCTTTAAATAAATTTGTTGAACAACATTGTTTGGCTTGATTCCAATAAATGTTTAGGATGCGGTGTACGGTCTTGATTGTCAATTCTTAACTTTAGAACATCCTTTGCATTGGGTGATACTCTTGAGTTATCATACCAAAATTGCTGAATTACCTGCTTTAGATTATCAGTTAGCTTCTTATCAACACGTGGAAGCCTCTAGGCAAAAGCCCATGTATCATTTTGAAGAGGATCATCTATTCTTTCTCTTCTTGCAAGTGCTCTATCCAAATTTTTATGATTTACATCAAAATCAATACAAGTTTGTCTCATAAAGCGAGCCTTTTTCAATTCATGGCTTACTAGGGCGGTTGTAATGACTCTCCAAGTAGCTCTCTTATCTTTTTCCTTGTTATTTTTTCCAATAGACTTGAGAGCATTAAAAAGATTTTTGACAATAATAGATTTTTTTTTGGTCTTCTTGTTCACAAGAATCTTCAATTTGGCTAGCAAAGGTCTCATCTTTTGCATCTTTAGCAATTGTACAAAAAGTTGGCATTGCTCGGTCAATGTCTTATCGCTAAAATATTGGTTGAAAAGTCTTCTAGCCCACAACCGAATAGTTTGTGTTGACCTCTTGCCTTCAAAATTGTTTATAATGTTATCATCAATTTCAAGTAACCATTTAGGGGCTCTTGAAGGTCTTGAATTTGGAATATGTCTTTCTTCCACACAAGGTTCTTCATTTCTCATGTAATCTGGTGAAACATAATTTACAATTGCTTCAATATTAGATTCAACATCTTCATTTCCAACATTTTCACCTTGAACATTTTCAATATCAATTTGAATAATTTCATTCCCAATTTCAATATCATGTTCAACATTTTCACCTTGAACATTTTCATTATCAATTTCAATATTTTCATTCCCAATTTGAATATCATGTTCAACATCTTCAATTCCAACATTTTCAATATCAATTTGAACATTTTCATTCCTAATTTCAATATCACGTTCTACATTTTCACCTTGAACATATTCAATTTCCTCTTCACTTGAAAGACCATAGGGCTCAGGTTCACCAATATTTAACATAACTTGTCTTCTCTTCCTATGACCTTCTCTATCTCTTTGTCTATATTCTTCAATTTGTTCTTTTGTAAGCTTTCTCTTACGTTTTTGCTTCTGACGACTATTGCTCCCCATTATACCTCATAAAAGATGCTAAAAAATCATTTCTTATGACAAATTTGAGTAGAAGATGCTCCAAAAAGTTGATCTTTGTCTCTTCATGTCTAAAACCATGTGTTTGTCACCTGCAAAGTGCTGCAAACAAAATGTAGGGTCCGTTGGAATGCACAAAAATGACCCACATGGGGTTTTTCTATGGCCCAAAATTTGATATCTAATTTGGAAAACATTTTAAAATTTTTTGCAATGGTAATATTTTAGCTCTACACATCGGAGTTTTATGAATCGGATATCTGATTTGTGCCCACATAGACCTAAGGGTTAATGGTAGAGAGTGGGAGAGTGGGAGATTGAGAGAGGGAGAGGGAGAGGGAGAGAGGGAGGAAGGGAGGGAGAGAGGGAGAGGGAGAGTGGGAGGGAGAGGGAGAGGGAGGGAGAGGAGAAATGAGAGGGAGAGTGAGGGAGAGAGGGAGAGAGAGAGAGTTTAGGGTTGAGGGAGAGGGAGGAGGGAGAGAGGAGAGTGGGAAGGAGAATGGAGAGAGGGAGAGTGAGAGAGAGAGAGAGAGAGAGAGAGAGAGAGAGAGAGAGTTTAGGGTTTAGGGAAAGAGAGAGAGAGAAAGGGATTGAGAGATCAATAGTGGGAGAGATGGAGAGCGAGAGAGGGAGATGGGGAGGGGAAGAGAGGGAGAGAGGGAGAGGAAGAGAGGGAGAGGGAGAGAGGAGAGCGGGAGGGAGAGAGGGAGGAGAGTGGAGGAGGAGAGAGGAGAGAGGGAGAGAGATGGTTTAGGGTTGAGAGAGAGAGAGAAAGAGAGAGAGGGTTTAGGGTTGAGGGAGAGAGGGAGAGGGAGAGTGGGAGAGTGGGAGAGTGGGAAGGAGAGAGGGAGAGTGGGAGGGAGAGAGGGAGAGTGGGAGATTGAGAGAGGGAGAGGGAGAGAGGGAGAGAGGGAGGGAGACTGTGAGGGAGAGAGGGTGTTGCCACAATAATGGGTTACACTTTTTGGGACATCCTGATTGTTGCTGAAATCACATATTTTTAGAGAATATAATGATTTAAGTCTTAAAAAGGTTTCATTTTAATGGTTTTAATTGAAGAGAGTTTGATCAAACCCACTTATATCAAACCCCCTTGGATAGAAAGCCACTAGTTTTAAACCATACCTATAATGGAGTCTCGTCTACACCTATTAAAATGCTGATAAAAAACTACTTTTGATTTACCTTTTAGGGGATCAAATTAATTTATTTAAAATTATTTTTTTGTAAACATGTAGTCCTTATTATAAGGTTCCCAAAAAGTATAATTTTAAATATATTTAATTTTATTATTATATTTATTTTTTATTTCTTGTGAATGTAGGTTTTTCAATGAACATCGAGGTTTTTATTTCACACATACGAAAATATAGGAAAAGAGAGAAAAAAAATTCTTAAAAATGCATGTACAGTATCTATTGATGTCCTTATTCCAACAAAAAAAGAATAAGTTAATTCAAATGAATACAAAAAAAGTTATGCAGCTGAAAGTATAATATATCCAAATTATAATTACTCCGAATTAGAAAATTAATTAAAAAATATATATGCAACAAAAAATTATGAAAAAATATCTATCCACTAGATAATGGTGTGAAAACATTGTATTTAAAAAATTAGAATTTTATGCTTTCTATAAAAAAAGTTATGCAGCTGAAAGTAAGCATTAGTTTTTGAAAATGATGTTTAGTAAAAAAAGTAAGTTAATAAAAACTACATAAAATAATTCACAATTTATTTTTTAATTTAAAAAAAAAAATAGAATTAGATTCTCAACACAAAATATCACAAATCACTAGTTTTCTTCATCTTCAAATTCTTAATGGTTTAGCTTCTATAGGCATATGAAAGTGAAGATCTGGTGAAAAATGTTGATTTCAATGTCAAGTTTGGCCAAAAAGTGTAACCCATTATTGTGGGATCACCCGGGAGAGAGGGAGAGAGATATGGTTTAGGGTTGAGAGAGAGAGAGGGTTTAGGGTTGAGGGAGAGAAGGAGAGAGGGAGAGAGGGAGAGGGAGAGTGAGAGGGAGAGTGGGAGAGTGAGAGTGGGAAGAAGAGAGGGAGAGTGGGAGGACAAAGGGAG
>CM021102.1:43568146-43591520 GCA_007115665.2 Sequoiadendron giganteum | reverse complement strand
GAGAGGGAGAGAGGGAGAGAGAGAGGGTTTAGGGTTGAGGGAGAGAGGGAGAGGGAGAGGGGGAGAGTGGGAGAGTGAGAGTGGGAGAGTGAGAGAAGGAGAGAGGGAGGGATAGAGGGAGAGAGAGAGAAGGGGTTTAGGGTTGAGAGAGAGAGAGAGGGTAGAGGGGAGAGAGATAGGAGTGATTGAGTGAGAGACTTGGGAGAGAGAGAGATGGAGAGAGAGAGGGAAGAGATAATATTTAAATATTTTAGATATTAGTAATATATATATATATTTAAATATTTATACATTAACTAAAATATTTAAATATTATATATTAAACACATAATTCGGTATCGATTATCATAAACTATATATTATATATTACATTATAAACTATATTCTATATTATATATTAAATTATTATCTTTATTGCATTTTTTAAATCATATATTATAAATTGTATAAAATTTTTTAAACTCATATCTAAAACATATCAGATATTGGATTCAAATTGGATATCTGATTTGAATCAGATATCCGATATGTTGACATAAAATTTAATGCCTAGGTAGGTTTAGGCTTGCTTTGGAATTTAGTTCGGACCTGCCAATCCTAAGAAGTCAACAAGAAAAATGTGTTTAAAAACATACCTTGCTTTTCTAGACTTAGCCCATGTGGCTGATGACTTTTTTTTACCCAAAATTGATGAAACAAAAAGGGTTTGTAAAGGAGCTTCTCAGCTTTCCAGCAATATAAATTATACTTTACTTTGAATCTAATAAATAATTATTATTCATTTTCTATTAGAATTACGACTAAAGTCCTGATTGATAGCTTGATTGAAAAAATCTATAGCTTTCAAACAATATCACATTTTTTCAATCCAAAAAATGCGTCACATTTTATGCTTCGCATACTATAGGATTAAAAAATAAATTGAATTTCATGAATTTTTGACCAAGTTAAGGTGTTCATACATAAGAGTTTTTATATTTTTTAAAAGTTGTAATAAAAAATTCATAATTAATTATTTACACGGAAAAAAATTACAAAAAAATATGCATCACATCCAGACATGAGTCCTCTACTTATATCTAAAATATTATAAAAAAATATTATCTTTTTATTATGGTTAGGGTGGTTAGACAGACACCTACTTCTTATTTTTTCCCTGAAATTTAAGTATTACTGCATTGGAATTTCAAATTTTCACCAAATAGAATTTTTTTTTAGAAAAATAAACCTAGTAGTTTAAAAACTACATTCAATTTTCCACATATTCTATTCTTACATATTTTTGAAATAATATAGATAACTTATTCAAATTTTTACCTCAAGTTGCCTAACTCTGATTTTTCTGAATTCTCATTGCCACTTAAGGGCCTGTTTTTTCCATGACGATCTTGCACATACTCGTTTATGTATAGAGAGAATTTGAAACAACAAGCTTCATTTCAGCTTCGCTAAGGCAATCAAACCTATACTTTTGAGCCCACTAAAGGGCATAGTGAATGACTTTGAGCATTCTGCATTCTTCTTTGATAGACCCGTGGTTAGAAACGAAAGGGCCTATTTTGGTGTGCAGTGTATGCTGCATGCCTTAAAGTAGGCCAAAAAATTCACCTTTTTCTTTGTGGAGTAGCCAACTACAACCCTATTGTGTCTCCAAAAATTAAAAGCAAAGAAGATGAACAATAAACAACGACAAAAAATTATTCTATGGCTAGCTATTTCACAGTGTGAGACGAGTTTCGGCTAAAAGTTCTTACAATATATAGCCTATTGGTTAATAAAAATCCTAAAATCACGTGTCAAGATAGTCCAACAGACGGGTAACCTATCACAAAAATCAAACTAAATAAATTATCTTTACCAAGTCACAAAAATCAAACTAAATAAACTAGAAATTGCACCTTGGTGTGCAATGGGTACGCCGAAGAGGTGTGGAATGTCAATTAGGTAAAATATTTGGGCTATTTTTGTATACATTTGTGTACTACATGAGGTAAATTGGTAGGACATCTATAAAATGATTTAGTTTGTGAAAAAAAGGTCTTAATGGAGAAGTGATAGCTTTAAATCAACTATGCATCTATTTGTGTGGATTGAAACATGAGTGAAACAAAAACTCTAAATCAAAAAGATAATTAGACTCCATTACCAATAGGTTCATGTTATGTTTGAAATAAGGAGAGAGGGGGATAGATAGGGATAGAAAGAGGAATAGATAGAGGAGGGAAGAGAGATAGAGAGAGATGGGTAAGGAGAGAGAGAGAGAGGAAGATAGAGATAGACATGGAGATGGAGGTGGAGAAGGAGAGGGAGAGATAGAGAGAGGGATGGATAGATATGGAAGAGATAAATATGTAGGGAGAGAATGAGAGAGGAAGAGATAGAAAATAAAGATAGAGACATGAAGTGATATATAGAGAGGTAGATAGAGGGAGTGATATCAGGGTAGAGAGAGATGGAGAGATAATGAGTTAGAGATAGAGGGATAGATGGAAGAAGAAATATGGAGGGAAAGAGGGAGAAAAAAGAGATAGATATAGAGTTCTAGAAAGAGGGAGAGGGACAAAGAGATGGAGATAGGGAGACATGCCTGTAGATAGTGGAGAGAGGAAGATAGAGGTAGAGATGAAGATAGAGCAATAGAGGAAGGATACAAATAGATAGAGAGGTAGATAGAGGTAGACAAAGAGATAACGATAACGAGATATAGGTAGATAGATAGGGAGATATAGAGAGATATAGAGGGAGAGGGAGATGGATATATATGGTGAGATAAAGTGATAGAGATATACAAAGATATAGAAGGGGGGTGATAGAGAGAGAGACAAACAAATAGAGAGTAGAGATACACAAATAGAGATGGAGAGAGGGAGAGAGAAATAGGGGGAGATAGAGAGAGGGAGAGATAGAGATATATGTGAAGAGAAAGAAAGAGATGGAGATATATGGGAAGAGAAATGGAGAGAGAAGTAGAGATAGAGATAGGGAGAGAGATATATGGGTAGAGGTAGAGATAGAGAAGAGGGATAAAATAGGGAGATAAAGGTAGAGAAAGATATGGATAGAAAGAGAGAGAGGAGAGAGAGGGAGAGATATAGATAGAGGGAGATATAAATAAATAGAGAGGGATAGGAGTTTAAGCATATTGGTAGTAGAAAAATATAATTACACTAGAAAGCAATTCCCTTATAGTTCAATTGTTTTATTCACAAATGGTTACCCACCTTGAACTAAAATTCTTCAAATAAATAGTCTTGAAGAGATCTAGCTCCACAAAAAATTGAGATACAATATAAACTATCTTCACCCCAAAACTATAGGAGAAGAGTAAGCAGTCATGCCTAGATAGGTGAGACATACAAAGGCTTGTTAAATAGATAAAAAATGATAAAAAAATACTTTACAATTTCTCAAACGATAAAAATAATTTACAATTTCTCAAACGATAAAAATACAAAGAAGCTCCAACCATACTAAATTTTTTAATAGTTTTAAAGGTCTACATACAAATCCATTTTGGACATATCTACAATTGTTGTAGTCCATGAGATGACATCCTTTTTAGGTATTTTGTCAAACAGTTCATGGTCAAGTATTTTGTCAAACAGTTTGTGTGCCTTGTTAATGCTTCCACTTTTTTGCATGCATGTCTACTAGGGCAATTACAACTATAATTCGATGGATGTCCATACTATTCCAAAGCTCTCATTTTGGCATGGCCAGGGAGGATGCTAGCAAAGGTTTCAGAATTTGGCTTTAAATTGACAATTGCATTTGCTAGGAAATTTCTAAAGCCTTTTCACCAAATCCATTTTGTGCATATCTGATACCACATCTCTTTGAGGTACCTTTTCAAACACTGAACACGTGTTTTTTCTATGCTTCCACATTTTGCATACATGTCTACCAGAGAAGTTGCAACTACAACATCTGAAAAATTTCCCCATCCTTTATACTTTGATGGATGTCCATACCCTATTCCAAAGCCCTCATTTTTGCATAGGTAGGGAGAATGGTAGAAAAGGTTGTGGAGTGTGGATTTACACTTGGCAATTGCATTTGCTTGAAAGTTTCTAAAGCTTTGGCTAGTAGAAAATTGGTCCAGGAACCATGTAGATGAGAAGGTCGAGCTCCTTCTAAATATGATCAATATTTTATTTGTATTCAAAGATGATTATATGCAATTGAATGCCTTTAGATATACAAATACACAATAGTCAATCACATAAATATAAGTGTATTTAATCACATTAGACATGAAAAGTGAAGTTTTCAAGACAATGAAATGATAAATAAAAATAGATAGCAAATGTATTGAAACCTTATTTAACACAACTATTTCATGTTCAATAAATAAATGTTATAAACCATTATTTTGAAAGACAACCAAATAAAAATTATTATGAATATACAAATATCACCCTTGAATAGTTTGTATGACATCTATAATTATTTGTAAATTTAAGTTTAACTAAAATTAATATAATAAATATTATAATATAATATACATAAAGATAACATATAATATAAATATATTATAATAATAATTATTAACTATAATACTTTATATGTATATTTAATATTTTTAAAATATTGTAAGAAATGTATAATACCATTATTTTTCCTCGGGAACTTGATAGTGCATGGCTGAGATCACCGATGTGTGATCTTGATCTTCAAAAATAGTCCTTCCAAAATCAATCAACTTGATTGCACTTGAATTTGGTAGCCTCATTAAGTTGTCTTTTGTTGATCTCTTTGTGCCCTTCTAAAATAAAAGATAATCCAAATCTATTTCTTCGTAGAAACATGATTAAGTATAAAATTATATAGTCCATAACATAGGGCAAGAGTATGTCATCATTTGGTAACAAATGTAGGTTTAGTTACTCCAATACAACCAAAGGAACTCAACATATGCAATAAAATCAATAATTATAATACAAACTACATAGAGAAAATGTTGTAATGCACACAAAAGAATCAAACTTAATGGCAAGAAATTGTTTCCACCCATATCCTTATAGAATATGGCTATCCATTTAAGCTTTTAGTTTCCCACCATACGCTCTTTCCTACAAATAAATATTTGAATGACATTAAAATAGAACAAAATAACTTAAATTGAAATTCACAGTCATACATACTCACAAATTCGAAGACATATATGCTCTTCTTTACCCTCCCCTCATAGGCCAACCTTTGGTGATTTGCTCTTCAACATAGTGCTCTCTATCTCTCTCATCCAACATGTCACATAATAATCAAGAGTGAACTCTATAACCAATAAGCACCTTGCCTCTATAATCCCACATGGCACAACAGTACTCCAAAGAATCAATCCTAAAACCGTTAGGTTTTCCTGAGCTTAACCATCACGAAAATTTGCAAGGCATAACTCACATTCAATCAACACAAAAATTAAATTAATTTTTTTTACGAATCAATAGCTTATAAGAAAAGCAAGCTATATCTCATTAAAAATGGCACCTTCTAGACCAAAAGTAGGTATGAATTTAAAAGAATAACCAAACATATTTATCAACAAGAAAAACTAAGCAAAAATTACAAATATATATATAAATGTTTTTTCACTAAAATTTAAATCTTAAATATTGTGCAATCTTTAAAATTGCCTAAAACATTGTAGACCCAAGATGTTTCATTCGAGATTTTTAGTTTAAATAAATACATTAACAATTGTTCAATTTAAATTTACAGATGTTTAGTTTTGAGAAGTTCAATGTTTCAAATCATTAAAATATTTAATGTATAAACTCTATACTTGTTGTCCAAATTTTAAAACTATATATTTCCCAAGCGAAGGATTTTTTTTTTCAAATAAACTTAAATTTACAGTCTATTTTTGTTGACCAATTATTAAACACTATATATTTTCCCAAGCAAAAAAAACTCATAGATAAAAAGGGCACATTATAGTAGATCTTCATCTTAGAAGAATAAAGTTGAATTAAAAGTTCTTATAGTTGCCTTAGACATACACATTCCCCACTTGGAGAATTTCATAATGTGAAACAAGTAATTATTCTTGAAAGGAATAGCCAAGTCAATGTCAATCATGTACCCTTCAAACACCTGAATCATATTGATCATGAAAATTCATATCACTTCGCAGAGAGGCTCATCCTGCAGTTGTTCAAACAAAACAAAATTGTGGATAGCAATTCTTAATCTTAAAAACATTCATGTTGTAGAACTAAACATATTTTGTAATAATCACATACACAACATATTATATTATAGTATATGCAGTATAATGCACAAGGTGATAAGACAACAACCAGATAAACATACTTGTAAAAAAGTTGTCCGGAACATTTAAAAAATGAAAAGATTTGGAAGGGATAAGAATTTTGTGTCATTCACTGTGCACTAACAGTGCCTTCTTGCAATTCCTCAGGGCCAAATAATAAAAAAATTTGAGAAAAGAAATTCTCCAATCTTGTAAACATAATAGAATTTATAGTTCAATTGTGCAAAAGAGCTAAACATTTTGGTACTAATTACATCACAATTATGATAGTAAATGCAGCACAATGCATAACACATCAGATGATAGATTATACAACCACAGAAATGTGCTTGTAAAACACAGGCATAGAAGATGATGAAAAAGGATAGGATTTAGATGGGTTAAAAAGTTTGTGTCAATTAATGAACATTAACAGTCGCTCCATGCAATTCATCAAGGCCAACCAATCTAGAAAACATACAAGAATTTACACTTGAAGCGAACAAGGTTCATGAAAATATTTTTATGGATGGATGAGATCAGTCTCATCGTGTCTCAACCCTTTTTCTCCATTGCATACTGTTGATGACAGGAATCAGGTTGGTTCATTTCAAATTGGATACAGTCTCATCGTCTCCCAACCCTTTTTCTCCATTGCAGACTATTGATGACAGGAATCAGATTGGTTCATTTCAAATTGGATACGCCTTCGGCGTAAAATATCTTTGCGGACCCTAATGTACGTCATTTAAGCTTGTTCAATTTGTCGCTTCCTCAACTTTACCCACCCACTCCACATAGATAGAAATTTTCTGTATTTAATCTGTTATTGATGCAGACCTAAGGATACTGTCTTTCGACTGCTTCCAGAGCACTCTAGAAATTATGGAAGTTTTCAAAAGAACTGCTCAACTGAATACAGGAGCCAAAATTCCATTGATTGGGCTGGGGACTGTTTCTGTTGACCAGAATGAAGAGGAGGTTAAGGCAACCGTGACTACAGCTCTCCAAGTGTATTTCACTGCCCAGTGTCCACAATATTATAAGTTACAATTGCCCTCTATAGAACCAATTAGCAGAATAGATTAGTACACCCTAGCATCTGTTTTGTAAGTATTTTCAGTTTTGGGTTGGCTTGGAACCATTATTGAAACTAGTGGGTAATGTGATTGATGCTTCTGAATTCTGACTAATTGACTTTGTGATGGATTTTTTATTCGGATTTAAAATATTGGTGTAAATAAAATTTATACAGTTATTTAAAAAAGTTTTCTATCATTTAAAGATATCAGATTTTCACAATTCATGATATTATCAATGTTGTTTATGGATTAGATTGTGTGAGTTTTTGAATTAATATTTCGAAACAATTTTTCTTGTAGCTCTTTAGCATTAATGATGGATCATGAAGTGTGATCCAAAATGCTGATTCAAAAACTCTCACAAAGTCTAATTCACAAACAATATTGATCAATTTTCTTATCATATTATTTTATAATTGTAATAGTGGATGAAAATTTTACTACTATAAATTTTTAAAGCTCACCACATATATCAAAGGATTGTAGTTCAATTGGTTGAGCACAATTGATGAGGGTAATGGCATGTTCTTTAATCATGCCATCAATCAAAGTTCAAAACTCCAGAGGTATGATGTAAGGGATGAAGCCGAGATCGTGCCCCGAAAGACCTTGGTGGAATGGTACCTCTCAGTCCTTGACTCTTAGCCAAAAAGATATCTGTGGATGAAGCCAGGATCGTGCACCAAAAGATCTTGGTGGAATGGTACTTCCGAGTTCTTGACTCGGCTAAAAAGATATCAACATAGACTTGTGCTTCTTTATTGAATAATAAAACAAACTTATGAATAATATAAAACCATCAATAGATAAGATTAGAGCTCTTCACTTATCCATACATATAAAACTTTTACTGTACCATTGACTTTGATATAATAACTAGGGGCATTGAGCAAAATTGTACTTTGCAGATGGGTTTAAACATTCTAGAGCCTTTGCCTTGTCTGTTTTATGGTAAATATACTTTTGCAGTAGCACTGATCTGTGACTGAACGTTTATGGCATCGGGCAAATTTTTTTTTTCCAGTTATATTCAGCTTCTACAAATTGAGACTGTTTGAGATGATTGATGGTTTTAAGGGATAATCCAAAGTATCATTTTAGTTTTCTTAGTTATTTTGATATATCATTTTATGTTGTAGGTGAAGTTTTTTTAGTACCCTTTCTGTTCTAACCTACATGCTCTTTTCCAGCACAATGAACCTATGATGAAATTTGTGAGCATTAATGCAATTGCGTTGTTTCTTTAAACAATTATATTTGTAGGTTGGTTATCGACACTTCGACACAGCAAGCCTTTACAACTCAGAGCTGTCCATTGGGGAAGTGCTGCAGACGGCTTTTCAAAATGGACTTGTTAACCGAGAAGATGTATTTGTCACCACCAAACTATGGAATACCCATCATGACGACCCCGTCACTGCAATCAAGAATAGTTTGAAGTATGACTTCCTCATTACAAATTCATTCTCTTATATTATCTCCATATTGCAGAATTTTTTATTCCAAATTATTTCTAATATTCAGCAGTTTACAACTGGATTACGTTGATCTCTAGCTTATCCACATGCCTGTCAAATTTACAAAAGAGGCTCCAATTTACTGGTTCCTTGACCGCAAGCCTACCAAGCTGGGGACAGAGGTGGATCCATATTCCGGGCCTAAAGAAGAAGACTTTTTGCCCTTAGATATAAAGTCTACTTGGAAGGGTATGGAGCAGTGCATGGAGATGGGGCTTACCAAAGCCATTGGGGTTAGTAACTTTTCCTCTAAGAAGATTGAAGACCTATTGAGCCATGCTAAGATCCCTCCTGCAATTGATCAGGTAATGAGTTACTTGTCATACGCCTCTTAGTTTGTACAATTTTTTTCTTTTTTCTGTAATCTGAAACACCCTTAATATAACTTTGCACTTGCGAATCGGTGGGTAAACTTAACAAATTATGTAGATCCTTCAAAACTCCATTCCCCATTGAATCTTTGCTATGACATGGTACAGTTTAGAATTATATGCCATTCAATTTGAATTTCTTCTTAGAAAGTTGTGTAGATGTTCTTTAAGGTCTATGGAATGAGGTTGCAGGTAGAGATGCATACACAATGGCAGCAAAAGAAGTTGAGAGATTATTGCAGCAAGCATAACATTCGTGTGAGTGCATGGTCTCCTTTGGGAGCTCCAAATACTCCATGGGGTTCAAATCTAGTTATGGATGATCCCCTCATCCACGAAATTTCTCAAAAGTATGGAAAGACTAGAGCCCAGGTATTCAATCATATTTGAATCTTTATATATTTTTCTTGAGATTACGAACGTAGAACAGGGAGTGTGCATGCTGTCCAAGAGCTATAACACAGACAGAATATTTTCAAATTTTCAAATTTTTGATTGGTCTTTAACTCCAGATGATCATGATAAGATTGGCATGCTTAAGCAGGTTAAGTTATATCGCGGGGATGCTTTTGTTAATAGCACAACCAGCCCCTGCAAGACTGTTGAAGAATTATGGGATGGAGAGATTTAACCTTTAGAATTTGAAGGTCACACAGACCATTTGCTACTTGCAAGAATAGTCTGTTTTAAGCTCTGGTGTGGTATAAAGTGAGGATCTAATATGTTATGGAGACATAACATTTATTGGTGGCAACAAAGTTTTATGGATCGAGGAAACGTTGTTTTATATGCATAATATGCTTTCTGGATTGTGGTTTCATTTAAGCAATATTTAATCTCGTAGAGGTGTTATAGCTCAAAAATATGTTAGAAATTCAATGTCTAAACTGGGGTAATAGGTTGTGATGCTAAATTATGTAGTAGGCTTTTATGTAACAGCTTAGATGTGTTTTGGTTATGTTCAAAATTAGATTTCATATTAAAAAACATATAATAATGATGAATAAAGTATTGTTATTTCATGTCAAGTGATTGGGGCACTTTGTTATTTTGATGAAGATTATGGTTCAAATTTTTCAAGGATACCTTAGTGTTGAATGGCTTGTTGAATAAATATCTTAATACCTTGCCAGTCATTAAAAACAATTTTTTTGATGAAATAGAGTATATATATTAGAAAAATTTTCATTAGTTTATCATTAAAAAAAGGTAATAGAATGGAATTGTGTCTTGAAATCAAACATAAGAGTTAAGAGTCTATGTGGTCCTGAAAAGTAAACAATTGCACAAAACAAACTCATCCCCCCAAATGTAAACAACTGATCACATTGACATAATGTGATTAAAATAAGAAAGGGAAAAAGTAGGAAGAGCTATAAAGCTTGTAGATAGATGGGGTTCCTAATCATCAAAATTATCCCAAGTTACATCAAACAAATCCTTTCCATCACCTAATGGCTGCCAATATGGAAAACATTTTTATCATTCTCCTATGTTTGTGTCAATACATTATTTTATTTTTCATGTATTTAGTTATTTACTTTATTGTATATTATGCATTTTTGATAGGATAAACTTCTTCAAGTAGGTATTTACTTGGATAGATTGTACATGCATTTATCAATGTGGTTGTCCATTCTTTTTTTGGTGGAGGTGTACTACACCTGTCTACTATCTCATGTATCCCACATTGATTATGCATTCACATCTCTTGGTGATATATCCTATATATATCCACATATAGTTTACTCTTGAGCATCTCATCTCATTATATTGCATACTCTATCTTGGATTTGTTCTCATATTACATTTTACAAGCATCAATTGTCTTTGTGCTTTTGCCATTCTGATCATATTCGTCATCAAAATCATAGGTTCATTTGCCCCACTAGAAAATCTTGTATCATATCAGAGCAATAGTTCAATATCATTCCATAGTTTTACAAAATATCAAAGACATTCTATGTTGGGAAAGGTGTCATAAATATTGAATCCTAATGTTTGTATTTTTATTTATTTGTAATTGTGTCCTCACATGGGAAAGAGGGCACTCGTCTATGAGGTGGCATTAGTAGCCATGGTGTTGAATATCTTAAGATGTGTGTAAGAATTTATAAAAGCATCTAATGTCATTATGATATTTTAGAGCATCTTATGACATTGTAATCTTGTGATGTGTAAGAGCATGATTATAGGGGTTACATTAGAGGTTTGACTAGCATTATGGTTGTCTATGACACATGTCAAACATATTTGATTGGATAATAGAGACAAAATGGGGCACCTAAGTTGGGTGGACAACTATGACAAGCTATAAGAGAATTTGGAGACCCATCTTGGACTATAGCATTGAAATTTGTAATATAATATTTTGGGCATTATACCTATTGTATGTCAGTACATTTTTTTCCAAAACCATTGCATAGTTTCTTATTTGTGCTTCATCTATTTATCAAGTGCTTAAGGTAGCGTATGCATAGATTTTTTGTAAGGTATCATTATGATACCATAATTATTCCAAAACTTGATGTTGTTGATTCTTCTATAAGGGCATGTCTCTAGATATAATATTGCAACCCTTGTTATTGATAATACAATTGCTTCATATTTTGGAGTGCCAATTTTTTTTCTCATTATTTTTTCCCATGCATATCACTATGTTATAGTTGTTTCTTAATGTTATATTATCTTATGAAATGTTTTAGATCACATCTACCATATATTCTCCTCTTATGGATTAATGTATGAACATTTCCTTACCTTACATTTCTTTCATTTGATATCAAAGTGTAATAAACTCGAGTTAGAGTAGTACAAAAAAAATAGATTGATCTTGGTTTGAGTGGGAGGATGGACAAAGGAGATCTTGTTTTAGGGAATAATGTAAGAACATGATTAGAGATTGAAATATTCAACACCACTAATTTTTAGTTAGGGAAGCTAACTTATGGAATATTTAATCATAAATTGAGCTTTTTGGGCTGAAATAACTAGATCCAAAGTAGTCAAAATGTCACTAGATGATTGGGAAATGTTGGATAGAAAGGGGAGAAATCTTATCTTATTTTTCTTGGTAGATTATATATAATTGAATCTCTATCAAAATCCATCACAAAAATTCTATAGAATAAGTTAGGGACCTGTGCCAAACTAAATCCCTACTAATAATCCTTTTTTGGAAGAATATGCACACCTTGAGAATGGGTGATGGTGGTTCTAAGGTTGAGCTCCTAAATGTGTGCAATATAATTGTGACCTAGTTACAGTAGTTGGTGTGAAGATGGAAGATGAAAATCAATGCATGAGCCTTCTATTTTTTGTGTGTAAGATAGAATTTAATCTCCTTGAATTTTAAATTACATTAATGAAGTTGAGAATGGAAAAAAATACTAGAAGCTCAAGAATAAAATTAAAAAACTAGCTAAAAAATAATTAATATAAATAAAAAAGAGCTTGGAAAGTGATTTAATAAGCTCCCTAACATGAACACAAGAGCACCTACTTTGTGTTTCTATATTGTTGTCTAATTCGGGAATTGGCATCTCAAGATTGTAGAAAAAAAAGGTTTTTGTTTAGGACATATTTAGTCTAGAGAGAGAGGGAGAAACATAGATCTAAAAATGCCAAAGAGGTACAAATAAAGATATAATAATGGTAATGTGGCCTAGCTAATCAAATTAAATGAGATAGAGAATGACAAGAAAAATATGATAAATTATATGAAACCTTTGTGCTTTTAAAATTTCTCATGAACTTGCTTCTTTATAGGGAGAAGGGTTGTGACTTCTAGGAACTTGCCATGAATGATCAAGCCTCTATTTTGGTATGTTAAATTCCATGAGAAATCATGGAATGGGGAATGGGAATTTTTAGTAGCTCTAAGTGCATCTATAACATAAGGTCAACAATATGATAGTAAAATATTGATATTAATAACTTTTCTCTATGGAGTTACCAATATCATAGAGTGTGTCCAATAATGGAAA
The DNA here is from genome assembly GCA_007115665.2 of Sequoiadendron giganteum. Lineage (NCBI taxonomy): Eukaryota > Viridiplantae > Streptophyta > Pinopsida > Cupressales > Cupressaceae > Sequoiadendron > Sequoiadendron giganteum. Next base: position 43,578,314 of record CM021102.1, on the reverse strand, counting down.
ATAGGAGATGAATAACCAAAGAATGCCAAGGAGATAATAAAATATAAAAAATAATAAACCAAGAGGAAAATAATAGGAGATTGTCCCAATAGAGTGGGAAAAAGATTCATGATGTCAATGTAGGATGCTCACAGGATCAAAGAGCTAATGTAGAGTTCTTGAGTTACAATGTAGAACCTTGTAGAAGATTGAAGGGAATATAGAAAATTAAAGGAAGAGGAAGGTTGCATGTGAAAAAGTTATAGAAGATGTGAGAACCAAGAGAGATTCAACACAACATTCACAAATTTCTAAACACGGAAAAGGAAATCACAAATATGACTATTGGAGGAATACAAGTTCAAGCTAGGCATTAATTTTATAAATAGAAAGAATTATAAATGGCTCTATATCAAGGAAAAAATGGAATATATATGACTATAAGTTGAGGGACATTATCAAGCATGCACAATGTTTTGCATGCTTGTGCTAACATCAAAGAAGAAATGAATGAAAAAATTATGAAATGGAATATATGAAAAATTAAAATACACTACACAAAATATGGAACTTGGATTAGAAACCAAGCTAGGAAAGAGGGCTAAAATGGTCCCTAGAGCATACCATAGGAATGGACACTAAAATAAGCACAATTTGTAGTCAAAATTTTAGGGTATACAAATTTTGAACTTACATTTTTCCCCACTATAGCAAGTTGATGTCAATATTCCATATGGCTAATATGCTATAGTAATGCATGAACATAGAGGAAACATAAACAGCTATATAAGGATACACGAAAAGGGATACATAGAAAAACTTCTATCAAGAAGGATCATGGCCCCAACCAAGAATCTATAAAATAAAATGATAAACAACAAAATCATAGAACACAAAAAAGTGTTATAAATACAATCCTACAAAAAATGTTTCAAAAAATCATAACCAAGAACACAAAATTGTTAGAATAGATAAACATGTATATAGAAATGAAAAACAACATACATAATGAAACTACTAGAGAGGAAATATCATATGGTGAGAATAATGTAACAAGTAGAATATTTGATTTAGTAAGAATAAACTAATGTGGATGTAGAGAAAGGAAGACAATCAGTATAAAAGAAAATGCATGATTCAAGTACTAGCTTTCTCTGCCACTAGGAATCATGATAACTAGTTGACAAGATGAATGAAATGTACTAGTGTGATTTTTTCCTAGTTCATTCATGCATATATACAATACTAATGATTGCATGTGCTAGTGCACTTTATTTATAATAAATATTGATAATGGTGATCATGTCCAAGTATAGTGTATACTTGTAACTACATATTGTAGATGCTAGAAAAGAATTCCAAATTATACAAATGGAAGATATATATGCCCTTTAGATAATTGCATAGAATTAGTGCATGCAATTGATTTTAAGGTAGATAAAAGGGAAAGATGAAAATATCCTTAGAAAGGACATATGTAGGATGTATCCCCCTATTTTTTATGATCTCTTACCCCTATAATTGGGGAAATAAATTGTTATTACCCCAATAATATGGGCGAGGTAAACAAAGATGAAGATGGTTGTGTTGTTACCAATGATAAGGGAAGATGGTTGCAACTAAATTGTGCCACTATGAAATTTCAACAAGCTAAAAAAGAAAGATAAGTATGACACATAATAGGTTCTAAGTCAACTAAAGGAATAAATGTGAGACTAGAATCAACCAATCATAGAGGTGATCTAATGACTCCATGAAGTGCACGTCATAAGCAGAATGAAGAAGAAGATTATCCTAATGGTAAGGTGTAGAAAAAATAAACATAAAAGTTATAGAAGGAATGCCAACAATGGATTGAAATGACTTCTAATTAGAAAAAAGGGAGAAGTGTAGAAGTTATAATAGGAGCTAGAGACACACTAGGTACATATGAGGGGCTTCAGGAATAACAATGCTCCCAAAAAAAACAATAGGTGAGAAAATGGGTAAGACATGCTTAAGAGGCTCAAGAAGAGGTGTATATTTGGGTTTGTGTTTTGATGGATATGAAGAAGGTTGGGTAGGTGAAGAAATATCACACGAGGGATCTATGGGTGGAGGGGTAGGAGAGGATTCATTATATTTGAGGTGAGGATTATTTGGGAGTACTTTTTGAAGTTAAATAGAACAAAGAACAAATGCAGAAAGAGAACAAAACTAGTAGAAAAGTAGAGCATATTGGATATGTGTTAGTAAGTTCTCATGTAAAATAAATAAAAGAAGGTTATCATGAGGTTAGCAACCCTATTAAACAATAAAGTAAAATATATGAGAAGTAAATCCTTGAACACACATGAACATTTTATTTCCATTGGTTCAAGTGTGTAAGAGAGACTATGGTTTGCATGCAATATTAAAATGAACATAAAGACATGAGAAACGTCAAAAAATGAATGTATGGAAGTAGTGGGTAAGGTCTAGAACCAGTCTAAATTGTTATCTATCAAGGTACTAGGAAAGAATTTATAAGACATGGTCATTTCAAGTATGAGTCAGTTTCACATGGTGCAATAGATCACCATGGCCAATATATTTGTCAAAATAATTAGTCCTCGTGCAAACGAGAGAAGGTAATCATGGATCTCAGGAGATAAAGGAGAATATATTTATTTAGGTGAAGAAGGAGGAATAGGGTGCCAGAGATAAATGTCCAACTTAGGATAAATTCCTCTTAAAATGAAATTGTATAGATAGTGTAGTAGGTAAAGAAGGTGGAGAAATATAATGGCAAGGGTCTAGGTCCAAAATAAATGGTTTAGATGTAGAAGAGGAAATAGTAGATAAAGAATAATGAGAAGGACAATCAATATATATCAAATATGGGAGTTCAATTAATGTGATGTCAAGGAAGTGATGGATGATACTAGTATGCTTAATATTGTCCCCAAGAGGAACTTTGTCATCCAAATTAAAAGGAGGGAAAGAACAAGAAAAGATCCCATATTTTTGAGAGAAAGGATTAATAAAATAATGGGTCTAATACAGAGGATATTGGAAATATTGTCATTGATGTCAAAGGTGTATGGACAAAATTGTTAGAATTATTATGATTGATGTCAAAGGAAGACTTCCATGATGAAATTTTTTCTAATTGAAGACAAGCAATAATAAGAGTTTGATTTAATTTATTTATGGTTGACCTCCATCTAATTATGACAATAGTAGATTTAAAAGGAAGAAATTAAAATAGAATATTAATTAAAGGGACCAACCCCTTAAGGAAGTGTTATCTACCATGGATATTCAATCTCATATTAAATTAATATTTATCAAAGATGGCCGACCTACTTTGAAAGGAAAAATAAAAAAATAAAAAATAAATTTTATGCCAAATCTTGACCGACCTACTTTTGGTAAAGTGCATGATATAGATATAAATACAAGTTATTTTAGAGGTTAGAAATAAAGTTCTTCAATACAAATGTATTCCTTTTAAGAGAAAAAATTAGGAGAAGAAGAGTAGATTTAAGAAGAAGAGGAGTAGATTTATAGAAAAACCTCGAGGAGATTTATGGAAGTTTTATAGTAGAACTTCAAGGAGATTTATTGTAGATTTCTAGAAAAAATTCGAGGAGATGGATTTTAGGCTATTTTATTTCAAATTTTTTAGGAAATTGTAGGAAATGAGGTGGTAGCTACCATAGAAGACTCAAGAAGCTCGGGAATGCATTTGAAGGAAATAAACAACACATTTATTGTCCTAATACCAAAAAAGGAAAAGTCAAACAACCTTGATGAGTTTCAACCTATTTCTCTATGCAATACCATTTATAAAATAGTGTCCAAATCTATTGCAAATCAAATAAATAATATTCTCCCTAATCTCATTTTGGATGAACAAACCGGTTTTGTGGTGGGAAGATCAATTTTGGAAGGGGTGATAATCACCTAGGAGGCATTGACATACTTTATAAAGAAAAATAAGAAGAAAAGTATGCTAATAAAATTAGACATTAAAAAGTCATATGACCAAGTGGATTGGCGGTTCTTATGTAAAGTAATGGAGGCCTTCAGGTTCAACAAAAGTTGGATAAAGTGGATATTCAATTGCATGGCCAACCCCAAATATTTGATCATTATTCATGACACCCATTAGGGATACTTTGAGTCATCTAGAGGAATATACTTTGAATAATCCAGAGGCATAAGACAAGGAGACCCACTCTCCCCTTTTCTATTTGTTATCATGGAAGAGGCATTGGGTAGAGTGCTAATAGTTGCTACAAGTAGTGGTAGATTGGAAGGTGTTCAAGTGACCAGAAACATTCCTATCATCACACATCAACAGTTTGTTGATGACAATGTTATTTGGCTCTGCTAAGTGTAGGGAAGCACAAGGATTGAAAAGAATACTAGACATATAATTTGTTGCATATAGACAAGCAGTAAATGAAACCCAATCAAAAGTGTAAATTTCTTCCACACTAATCCTCAAAATTCTTAACTTCAAGAAATTTTTGTTTCCTAGCACATGTTTGGGTCTCCCCTTGGCTACAATACTAAGAAATGGAAAACTTTGGGACCCTCTTGAACTCAAAATCAACAAAAGTTTGGTTACATGGAAAGGGAAATGCTTGTCCTAGGCAGGCAGAGTTACTATGTTAAATATTGTAATATCTATGATTCACATCTACCTAATACCCTAATTTTCTTTGGAAACAAAGAAGAATCAAAAATTAAATCAATGCATGCGAGAGAATTATTCTGGCAAGGATCCACGAAGCAAAAGAGGATACCTTCGATTACTTGGGAAAATATTTGTAGGACCAAAGTGACTAGTGGCGTTGGTTTGAAAGACCTCATCAAGTAGAACAAGGCATTAGGAGCAAAGCTAATTTAGAGAATGCACACTGATAAGGGTGTCAAGTGGGTAAGGATTCTTCAAAATAAGTACTTGAATAATGATGTTAAAAATAACATTTTAACAACAAAAAACATTCCCCAAGATTTGAGGATCTAGAACTTCATGAAGGATTGTAGAACTCTCATAAAATATTATTTAACCTAGGATGCTTATGATGGAAATTCAGCCCTATTGTGGGAATATTCATGGGGGGGTATCCTTAGTTTGGATAGCCTTATAAAAATAGTGAAAACAAAGAGACACTTAACCCAAGTTTGAGGCACAAAGGTTATCTAGATTATTGGCAGGTTTGTCTTAAGGATGGGCTTCCAAAATGGAAATGGAAGGACCTAAGGTCGCAGGGTCTACCTAAAAATGAGAGAATACAAATGCAAGACATACTTAACAAAAGGTTAATTATCATCTTGGAAGGAAATGATATAATAGTGTGGGCATGATCAAAATCAAGGCAATACAATGCAAAATATGGTTATCGAACCTTGGTCAAACATGAACTAGATGTTGAATAAACCGAATACTGAGAGGGGGGTGAATAAGTATCCACTAAAACTTATTGAACAAACACCATTAATTCATTTCATCATAGAACAGATAAGAGAAATATCAAAGCATAACATTCCACAACACATAAACACCATATTTTACATGGAAAACCCAGGGAAAACCACGGTGAGGATTAGCTCACAATATATATAGTTATATCAAGACCAACTCTCTGCCAGATACAAAAGCTCACTGCTTACAAGGACTTACTATCCAAAATGTAGGCTCATTGCCTATAGAAATTGTGTAAACAAAAATTGGCTAACTGCCAAGGTTGAACTAATGAAGATACACCACAAGTGCAGATTCAGTTCCCTATATGCTTAGAGTATTTGCTCGTAGACTAATATCTAGTTCACACACTTTGCTTGTACATACTTCTTCTTCTCTTCACATTCGCATTCCGCACATCAGATACTCCACACACCATAAATTCTTCTTCTAACCACCTTGTATATTTACCTACATGCATTGACAAATCGGCTTTAAGAGTAATTCAACTATGTCAAACATCATCATGTTGGTTGGGACCAAAGCTAGGTCTTTCATATAATTTGCAATTCATTATCGACTGAATATTAGGTCATCCATGATTAACCTAATACCGAAATTCAACCACACAAATTGATGCCATCTCATCAACCAAACATATGAACATCTAAGAATCCATACATACATGCTTCAAATCATTATAAGCTTTTCCTCAAAACCTTAGATCATACTGATTACCAAAGAGAATATGTAGACCAAAAATACCAGAGATACTAGATCAAATACCAAATGGGATAAACTAGGTCTACACACCAATACAGGGTACCAGACCAACATGGTGACATCAATGACAATATAAGACATTCTTCCAACAATCTCCCCCCCCTTAGATCCATATTTCTCCCCTTAACTTCATTTCTCCCCTTATCCATATCTCCCCCCTTTTTACATCAATGGAAAAGGGTGCCAACCGGATGTAAACATGGTGACATTAAAAAAACTTATGCAAAATTTTTAAAACTTTAAAACTTTCAAACATTCAATTTCTCAGATTTCTTTCAAATCAGAATGACACTTGTCACTTGAAATACCTTCTTGTACCTTTCTTTGATCATAGGATATCATTTCTTCCATTCAATCACTACAAACTCCATTCTTGTATATGTGCTTTCCAATAGAGTCAGTAGTCTGAAAGAGGACGATCAATCAGATGAGCATTGTCTTTCACAGTCTTCTGCATCAGAGAGTATTCTGGAAAGATGATCTAACCGGAATTCAACAATCTCCTTAAGAAGCCAGAATGTCTTCACAACATCATCCCTTTTCCTCTACACAATGATCATTTCTACTTGCAACTCACCAATTCTCATCCTTTTCTTCCCATCTTTGTCCTAAAAAATATCAAACTTCTTCCCAGTACTGTTCACTTTAGCTTCTATTGCTTCAATTTTTCTTCAAAAATTATCAACTGCAATAGGCCACTAGAGGCAATACTTATATATGTTTGACATTTCTTTTTATGCACTTCTTCGTTTCCATGATCAATTTAGATAACCTTTTCTTTGCTTTAGAACATCTCTTCTCAACTAGAGCTTCCAACTTGCATCCTTCCAGACCTTCAAGCAACATTCTTTCTTCAACTACCTCAACTAGATTCTCGAGAAGGGAATCATAAATTGTAGAAACATCAATACCTTTACGAAATAGATACGCAATTAAAGCATCATCAACTTTAATTCTGTCAATAGGAGAGGTCATACTCCAAAATTCACCAATTTTCTTCATTTTTCCTTTCACCATCATAGACTGAATGTCATCTGGATTAGAAGATTCAGATCCAGGTAGAGATTCTTCTTCCTTTTCTTCAGGAATAACAATGATATCTTCAACGTTTGCTTTTCTTTTCTTCGATTCTGGAGGGGAATCACTAACAACAACTTCCAATTCTTTCATTATGAAGGAAGAACCTTCCTCAAACCTACTAGGCATAACTTCACCGGAGCTCATTACATTTTGTAGAGATAAGATTTTTTTTTACACGCACTTGCTTTATCCTCTAAGCTTTCCAAATGTCTACATATCTATTTTTCAATGGGAATCCCGGATTCCCACAAAACATCTTTCTTTCCCGGTAGAGATTTCAAAAAATAAAGTACTAAACATGTAAGCAAAGACCCAAAATGGAATGGGTATCCTTCTCCAAGTGACATTTGTATGTTCTCGATGAGATTTTCAAGAATTAGTTTATACAGATCAAATTGATTGTTCACTTTAACCACTTTATGTGCCAAATACACTACAATGGATGAAGTAGAGCTTTCTCTATTTTTGAAAAATATTTTATACGAAATGTCATATGAAACATACCTAACTAAAGAATCAGTAATAGTATTGATAAAAAATGCTCAAGGATCTTTGTCAACTCTCGTCATTTCCTCTACTTCCTTGTATTTCATAGTCTTTTGTCTAGGAATTTCTCCAACACTGCATAGTTTGGTAATCGCTTTGATTTCTTCCTTCAAAATAGGATAGGATCTATCCAATCTAATGTTGTCATCCTTTCATTTTCTCAGAAGGAACAAAATAATTTTTTATCTGCAAACCAGGGGAATTCTCCCCATAAATCCAAACCTAGGGTTTTTAGATTCTGAAATTCGCTTGATTCCAACCCTAATTCCAATTTCTTTATCTTTCGATTATTGAATTCATCCAACTCAACTCCTTTAAGCTTCAGAGGGGTATTCCTACTCAATCCTTTGATAGAAATTTCCATTATAGTTCTTAAAATTCAACAAGAAAATTCTTCTATTACCTTCCTCTGTAGCCATGAGATAGGGAAACTTTTGACGCATTCTTCCAAATACCCACAATGTTCTCTTCGAAGGTCTTCAAATCATTTCAGAAATGCTTCAAGAGAGTTCCAAGTCACGAGCTATAAATCCTTTGAATGTATTTGATGATCAAAATGGTTCGAGAAACTTCCATTATATTCCATCATTTTTCCCTAACTCATTAAATGCAAAAAGATGAAAAATATTTTCTTTCACTCGACTGAGAAACCCTGATTCACTCGACAAAATAACATGCTTTCTTCTTTTCTTCCGGTTTCTTTTTCAACACCTCTGTCATTTCATTCCACACAACATATCCACATGCCAACACCTGAAATGCTGCACTTCTAGGGGTTTAATTGATTTTTCAGATAAAGCTCCCCCTAAGACCATGTTAGGTCTAGTTCCCAAAGGAATCATCTGCACTAGATAAGGGTACCAACGTATTAGTAGTCTTTGATTCTTCTTTCATTTTCCATATCTTTCTCATTTTCTAGTTAACTTCTTCCTTGTCTATATTTTCCACCAGTTTATCATCTTCCATCGGAGAAGACTGCTCTTCCTTCTTACTTCTACAAACTTTTGAAATATGTCCCAGATTTTTGCAATGGTAACAGACAAAATTTCTCTGTCTAGTTTGATTTCCATTCATCCTAGATCTGCACTGATTCACTTTATGATGAAACATGTTACAGGTATAGCAATAGCCATCAAAATATTTATTTATCCTTCCTCTATTAAATCTATTCATTATAACTCTACTAACCATCCTTACTTGTGATCTGCATTCAGTAGCTTTATGTCATGTCTTCTTACATATATAACATTCTCCGGAGAAGGGACCAAAAAACTAATTCAACCTACTCCTACACTCAGTTGCCTTATGTCCAAATTTATTACATGAAAAACAAACACCATTGAATGATGAGTACCTTTGTGCATTTGGTTGTCTAATAGGCCATTTCCTTCTAGAGTTTCTTTTATGCTTTCCTTTGTCTTGAGTTTTTTGATTATTTACTAGATTTGAGTTCTGCATTTTTCCATCAGCTTCATTGCCTAAGCCACTTTTGTCTTTAGATGGGTTTTTTCTAGCTATTAATTCATCAAGCTTGATGGAGCTTGTCTTAAAGTCATCTTCACAGAGTTTTTATTTCTCAAGTTCTACTTTCAAATTCATCACTTCCTGTTCAAGTCTAGAGAAAACATCAACCTTGCTTTGTATCACTATTTTCAAACATTCTTCAACTTTCATCTTTTCATCTATCTTCAATTTTAGTCCGGTATTCTCATCATTAGCTTGTTTCAACTCCTCACTCACTTCTCTGTATCTTTCTTTGAACATCTTTAACTGCTCTTTCAATTTTCGGTCACACTCATTTGCCTCATCAAGATTCTCCTTTAGATCTCTATTTTCAATTTTAGCCTTGTCAAGATCTTCAAGGGCAGTCTAGAGCTCTTCTTTATCCATTGTTCAATCTGCAGGATCTCCCTGAAGTTGTTAGACTTTTTAGGAGGAACCAAAGCTCTGATACCAATTATTGAATAAACCGGATATTGAGAGGGGGGTGAATTAGTATTTCATAAAACTTATTGAACAAACACCATTAATTCATGGCATCATAGAACAAATAAGAGCAATATCAAAGCATGACATTCCACAACACAAAAACACCAGATTTTATGTGGAAAACCTAATGAGGGAAAAACCACGGTGAGGATTAGCTCACAATATATATAGTTATATCAAGATTGGATCACTACCAGGTACAAAAGCTCACTTCTTACAAGGAATTACTGTTGAAAATGGAGGCTCACTGCCTACAGAAATTATGTAAACAAAAATTGGCTAACCACCAAGGTTGAACTGATGAAGATACACCATAAGTGTAGATTCAATTCCATATATGCTCAGATTATTCGC
>CM021102.1:43536404-43568046 GCA_007115665.2 Sequoiadendron giganteum | reverse complement strand
ATAATAAAAAATTATTAAACTACTCACTCATAATTTAGTAAGAACATGTTGTATGGATGTAACAAATAGTTTACAATAAACCAGCCCAACTCCAAAGCTAAATTCAATTTTCAATGGTTAATTAAAATCCTTCAATGCTCATATGGATCGGTGGCATCAGAGGAAAGAGTGATAGTATGATGAAGGATTTTAAAATAAATAACATTTGAAACTGGCCCATAAGTAGGTTTTATAAATATGTGAAAATGTTGGAATTTTCATTCATTTGGTAGCCAAGAAACATTTCATGGTCTAAGCTAATGGACACTCCGATTTGGTCAAACAACTTGAGAAGGAAAACTCCCTTCCTAGGCATCGTCATAGACACAAAGCTAAAATCCGTCTTCATGGTGATGATCAATTGGTAGTGGAAGCAATTAAATTATTTCTTGGTCAGGAGTTTTTGAATATAGATGAGAGGTATCAGGTGAACTTAGACATAGCCTCAAGGTTTGTTGCAGCCTTAATGGATTTGCAGACCTCCAAAGGTGTGATGCTGGTATTGGCAAGACTCCTAATCATCCTTGAATACTTGGGTGGCATTAAATATATCATTTCTATCTCATGTTTAGGGATTAGTGTTCCAATTCCCAAGGATCTTCAAAATATCTTCATACTAGGCATCACGGTGCATCGTTACCCTTTTATTCCTGGTGTCAAAGGTGTGGCTCTTTGCAATCATAGAAACATGGCACTATAGTGAGAAATTTTCCTCAAAAATATACTTTATTTGGAATTGGTAATAAACTTCAATTGGGTGGGGGACTTCATTGCACAGTCTGAAGTCATGGAGTAACAATATAATTCTATTAGTTTTTTAGTTTTGTGCTTTGCTAGTGTTTTGTAAATATCAATCAAAATGTATGTGATTTATAAAAGCTCTATAATTTGGGCATTACATGGCCTACATTCTTAGATGGGGTTTTGGGAACATATGCATTGCATGAAAAACGAAGGAATTTTTATTGGTATATTACAAGGGTTCTACAAATCCATAGATACAAAAATGTTGCAAGTAGGAAAAAATCGATCTTCTCTGCTACTTGCAGGGTAACTAAAATGTAACACCTTTTTATCTTTAATGGAATCCTTCTTACGTATAAAAAAAGAAGAGGAGGAGAAAAAATTTAGTAGATCCTCAAGGAGACTTATGACACATTTATAGCGGACCTTCAAGGAGAATTATTGAAAATTTATAGTAGAATTTTAAGGAGATTTATGACAAAATTTTAAGGAGATTTATAGTAGACCTAAGAGTATATTTGTTGTAAACATTTAAAGAATATTTATAGTAGACATTATGCATTATTTGGAGCAAACCTCTATGGGATATTTATATCAATGAGTCCTCCATACATCATCTTGTTTATCTTTTTTCTCTCTCCTTTGGAGAGGAGTTTTATAACATTGGGTTTTCTCCTTTCCTCTATTTAAGAGAGATTACATTGTAAATCGCTACCTAACATGGCCTTGTAGCCATGTCCCATAGTCATAGTCTCTTTGTATATTTTGCATAATAATCTTCTCCCTAAGTTACACTTAAGGGGGTTTTGGTGCGAATAATTGTCTTGTACCTAGTTAATTTTCTTACTAGGTACTTAGGGGACCTATTCACATGTTAAGTTTACTTAAGATTATAATATTCCTTCTAGAATTCTTAGTTATAATTTCTAGATCTTATGTTATCCTAGGTTGTTATGAGTTAGTTCTCTCATGTGATAGGATTAGGACACTTGTCACAATATTGTCTAATGTTATCTCTCACCTTGCATTTAGCCTTTATAAGCAAGGCATCTTATGTATATTTGCATATTCAATCTTGTAATATTGCATCCATTATCATTGCAATATTTATTTCCATTTTATCTCTTGTGGAAGATATTTTGGTGTAGGAATTGTTCCTTGGGGTGTTGAGGAGTCACCATTAACTCCTACATGGTATTAGAGCTCTAGTGTTGCAAATTTCTTCCAAGATATGAGGGTATTGTGTTGCCTTGAATATTTTTTTGGGTGCATTTTGGAGTTTCAAGAACCTCATGATTGAATTTACAAGGCATCAAAGAAAGTTAGGTTTTATTTTTATTTCATTAATTTTTTTGTTATGTTTTGATTGATTTACAAAGGTTTTAGTTGAGGGTTTTAGTTCTCAGATCCAAGGGGTAGCTGAATTTCGGGGATACTTAGGGCCAAAATAGACCCTTCCATCATGTTCGAAAGGTGTAAAAAACTAAAGATTGATTGTTCAAATGCAAAAATGAGACACTTTGTGTGAGGCCATCAAAGGTTTTTTTGCAAAAAATAATCATTGAAAAATCAATATAGTTGGATGGTGAATGATGCCACATCGCAAGTCTACAGAGGGTTTTTGTCATTGTGGATGCAAATCTTAACTAAGCTAAACATGATTATAATAAGAAATTTGAAACAATGTAATTAGCTAAATCAAGTTACATCCCTAATGAAATTCTTGCAAAGTTAAACTAGGAAGCCATAAAAACTTGAAATAAAGCTCAAAATACACAAAGAATACTAATTAAACTCAACAAACCCCATCCCATTGGGGGATGTGTGCTGCATCGAATGTGGAATTCAACCCTTTACCAACCCCATTTTGTTGACATAAGCTTAGATGATGTTGAAGCAAATGCTCTCAAATGGATGTGATAAAATCCAATTGCCCTCAAAGATAGTGATATCAATTGGAGTATGCAAATGTGTGTGAGTTTCAACAACATGACTTTGATATTAAAAGATCGATCCATTTGTCTCCAAATAGTGCTTTATTTATAGGAAATAAAATAAAAAATCAATGGACGAGATTGATTTGATCTATCGATGGTCAAGATGAAAAAGGAGGGTGAAACATGGATCAATGATTCTCATCAATGGATGAAAATCAAAGATCACATGGATCAAGGAAAGATCAAGGGTTAAGAATGATTCAAACAAACACGCTTTGTAACAACTTTGAAAGTTTGTTACAAAGAAATCATTCCAATTTTGGAGCCAAATAGGAGAATATTCCTTTGGAAAATTCCCTATGCAAGTGGATGAAGGGAAATTAGCAATTTAATTAATTTAAAATTAAATTTGAATGTGCAAGGTGAAGAAATTTGAATGAGTGCATGAGAAGGAATATTCCCTTTTTGAGGAATGTGTAAAGGATGAATATTCCCTTACAAGTGGGAGAATTAGAATTAGAATAATAATTTGATAATTAAAATAAAGTTTCAATTATGCAAATTGGGGGAATTTAAGATATCCATTAAATAATTAACTTATTTAATGAAAAGGGGTCAGAATGGCATTTAATTAAATAATTAAGATTATTTAATTTAAATGAAAGGAATTTGGATGTGAAAATTAATTTTTTTGATTTATCCAATTTACTAAGATGAAAGGTTAGTATGAAAGGGGGAGAAATTAACCTAATTAGATTAATTAGATTAATAGATGAAAATGATGCAATTAATTAGATAGCTAAGATAATTTAATCAATTAAGCAAAAATAGGATGGGTTTTAGGATGAAATGGTGTTAGTATATCAGATTCGAGTGTGTCGTACCATTCATGACATTTTTAAGTGTCTACATTTTGCCCCTCTTTGAAGCGAGGTACCTGTTACGTTGGTTCAAACACTGACACTTTTCAGATTAAAATTGTTGCTCAGATTAAAAAGTGATTTTTTAAATGTTTGGATGCCCCACTATTGCCCCAATGAAAGGAATTAAGCTGGTACCCTGCCCCCTCGAGAGATCGGGCAAAATTTTTGAATTTTGGGTTGATCTTGTGAAAAAGGTTTAATATTGATTCAACTCAAAGTTGACTAGAAAGCCCAGATGTCAGATTTAGACAGATTTGATGATGTATAGACAATCATTGAAACCATGGGTAGCCTCATTTATATTTTGATATATCACACAGATTTGATACTTGGATAGAATTGTTAGTAAAGATAGAAGAATAAGAAGAATAAGATGAATGGATTGAACATAGATTTTAAGCTTGATTCAGAAGTCCAACAATTTCATGATGCATCAAGACTTTATTAGATATCATGATGAGATTGATGATTTTCTTATTTCATAGGATTGAGATAAAGATTGGTAGTATTCCTTATTTTTGATATAGCAAATAGACATGATGCATCAAGGTATTGATAACCAGGATGGCATTGTATCTAATGTGATGGACTTTGAATCTACAAATAGATAGGATAGTTCTTTTTCACACCTTGACATACAAAAACCTCGATGGAATGTAGCTAAGAAGTTTAAAATATATTGGACCAAAGCATATGCAATAGTTAGCTACTCTAAACGACCTCCCTACACAAAACAAAGAAAGTATGCACCAAGATTATTTTACAAGAATACCCCACAAGCACATCAAACAAAAGATAATGATCAATGCCCCATTCCTTTCTCTCTAAATCATTGAGATATCATCGAGAGGTCCTCAGAATGGGTCAATAAGATAAATCGTAAGAAAGGATAAAAACAAACAATCAATGTTATCTATATCTCTTGCCAAAGGGTGGTTTTGATTTGGGATAAATGTCCTCAGTGATTGCCAATGATAATGCCCATTGTAGGAAGGATGCATCCTAGGACGTGTTATCCTATGTTGGTGGGTTGATAAGTTGTTTGAAAGGTGGTTGATATAAGGTTTAATTGACTTATTTGATAATGATCAAGAGTTTGATTTTGACACTTATGCTCTCACTATACGACTTGTGATACTTGTTTTTCCAAAGTTTTAAGATGACGATTGATTTACTATGGGTGAAAGTTTATCGCAGGTGAAAGCGAGATGCGATGGATGGTTTTGGAGTTTTTAGAATATTTCAATGTTTTTTGGTATTTTGAATTTTTTTTAAGGCTATTTTTGGTCTTTCCGACAATTTATGTGAATTTTTTTGGTTTTCAAATTATTTGAGGTTGTTTAGGGTTTTCTCTAAGATATTTGATTTTGTTTAGTTCTTTTGAATATTTTCAAATGTTTTTTTGTTTTTCTAAGTTTTCAAGTTTTTAGGGTTTTTGATATCTTTGAATGTTTAAGGATTTTCAAGTTTTTTGACCAAGAACCTAACCTAAAAGACTATCCTAGGGGCCTCGGGGACTTATCAAAGATGAGCCTTGCCTACATTATACATGCAGAGACCATGTAGTTCGACTGACTCGACTTATTGATGATGAAAAATGAACATTTGATGGAATACCAATTTATTATGAAAAACTCCTAAAGGATTGATGTAGGGTATCTCGGGGGCACATCAATGATGGCCTTGCCTACATTCAAGCTCAGAGACTCATAGTTTGACATGGTTCCATTTTTTGAAGTTTTGATGTTTTGATCTTTTTAGGGATTTTGATGTGTTTTGGATGTTTTGGATTATGATTATATAATTTTTTGAATGTTTTTGGATTTTAGCTGTATAGGATTTTGATGTTTTTGGATTTTCGGCTATACAACATTTTGATGTTTTTGGATTTTTTGATTTTGCAAGTGTTTTTGGATTTTGATGAGATTTTATGAATGTTTTTTAGATTTTTGAGGAGATTTTGAGGTAAACGATACCTAGATCATGATGTTGATGTCACGTTGTGAGATATAAGACATGAATAAAAAGTTATTTGAAAAAAAGAGTGCAATAACCTGCCCCCAGTGTTTAGCAATGCTTCTTAGCTCAATGGATAAACCAAGATAGGTAATGTATATGCAAAGAGTTTCAACAGAGTTTTATCATGCTAGATATAGGCTATGGGACTTTATGAGATATAATGGTAAAGAGTCTGTCAAAAAATTTCCATGAGTAGAGTTGAAGTATATGCCGAATCTTTTTCAAGATCAAGATAAACAAAAATATTTGGATAAATCTGGATTGGATGGATGGAGAGAATATTGGGTTTATCATGACAAGGATGAGATTCTTCTATATGAGAAGGATCATATAGATGCTCGATTCTACTCATGATGCCTATTTTCCAGGTTTCCATCATATTACTTGCCCAAAGCACCACCGTAGTGGTTTTCACTAGAGGATAATTTTTATTTTTACTATTTTCTTGATTTTTATTTTTTTTGGAAAGTTTATGCTCATGTTGAAGCAACTAGTGGAACTATTGTAGAGGCCACTGTCATAACATGCCAACGATATATTTCTTGAAGAAGCTTCTTTGCTAAGATACGAGCACTTGAATGCAACTTTTGAGAACTCTAATTTGTCTTGTGGACATTGAAATTAACCTTGTCTATGTGTGCACATCGTGACAAAATTCTTTCGAAATCCTTATGATGAAGGGTAGTTGCCAACTCATAGTTAATGAAAGAGTTGGATATCATGAATGGAGTGGATGGTGACATGTATAAAGGAGTATGAGATGGATTGGTCGATAGTTTGGAATATTTGACTCTCCAAACTTGCGAATATGAGTGATGATGGGTGGGAATGGAGGTTTTCATGTAATTAGGACCAAACACTAGATATACTTTGTTCCTTGCTTGAGAAGCCTACTTTTTCTTTTGAGGATGCTTTTGATGGATACCTTTCCCCTTTTAATTTTTCCCCATAGTGTCTTTGACTACTGGAGTTTTGGAGGGATGATTTTCTTTATTTTTCTTTGGTATCCATTTGTACTTGATGTGTCCTTTTCTCTATATTGCTTCATTTTCTTTGATGATCTTCTCCTTGCTTTGATAGGAATCTTTATTTTTATGTTTGTCCCAATTTGTGTATGAAATGGTGGGAGAATGTTGATTTATGATATGACTAGTTGTAGTGTTGATGGTATTTTCATCATAAGGATCCTTCGTGCCCCATATGTTGATGTTTTTTGTAGACAAGATTTCCCTGGCATTGTGAAGGTATTAACAATACCTAATCCTTTGCCTTGATAATATATCTTTTGATCCATAGCCATTGAATATACCTTGTTGTTAACACATGATATTGCTATCGATTCATGTTGTTCAAGAATATGAACTATTTTATCTAATTCTATAATATCGTTATCTATTAATACTACTTCAAAATATGTTGGTATTGATTCAAAAGATGTCGATGATGCACAATCACTGTAAGAATCAAGAATCTCAACTGTTGCTTGCTCTTGTGTAGGAATACCAAGAGTGGAAAAATCTTGTTTTGGATGAATAATTTCTATATGTCCGTCAGAAAGAAACATCTCAAGGGTGATATCAGAGACATCTTTGGAGTTTAAAATGGTATGGAAGATGTCCCTTAGCTCTTGGTGAATCTCTAGGGATAGGGGTTCTTGATCATGACTTGATTTAGAGTAACTTTCATTATCCTCAAGAGCCTCCTCTTGACATGATCCTAGGGTGGATGATATATCATCAATAAAAGACTCTTCACAATAGTTGGTAGGTATGGGTGTAATAAGGGATATTTATTTCTCTTTTGGAACTTCTTTAACATGCCCAATCTTGAAGTCATATGTGGGAGAGATATCACAATCTAATACCCACTTGATGTCATTACGGTATGAAATATTGCTAAACATTGTTGATGGGTTTGGACTTTGTGTTAAAATAGTACCTTGATACGTATCTGATTCCTTATGTTTTGATAAATAAATATCCCACTGTGGTATCATGGGTATGGTTTATGTTTTTTGAGGTTGATGCCTTTCCTAGATCTTTTTCTTTTGTATGATCAAGCATATGGTTTGTGTAAATTTTTCAGATTTTCATTCCCATATTTTTGATCAACATAAATGTCTCCTTGTTGAATAAGATCTTTTATTAGATCTTTGAGTCTAATTTTTTTTTGTGTTATGACCTTTGTATTGGTGAAATTCATAAAAATGACCGTCTCTATAGCTACGAGGTTTGACTTGTGGCTCTTGATAGTTCGAGAAATATGGGAGTGTGATAAGGTTAGAATTTATCAACTACTTTAGTACATCCTCTATAGGTTCCCCTTAGGGAGTGAATTGTCACTTGGGAGCACTATTTGTTCTTTGTGGTCCATATTGAGTGTTTGTAACATTTATTGTTGGTTGATTATTTGGTGGTTGCACGTATAGTTTTTGTGTGTTAATGGGTTGGGTGTTTGTTTTCCTAGGATCAGTTAAGACCACCTTTGCATCAACAACACCATCACTAGTAACATTTTTGTTCTTGGCTCAAAATTAGGGCTTGTTGTTAGAACTAGTGTATGGGTGGTTGTCTTTATATGCGTGTGTTTCCCTGCGAGATTAAAGCTTGCTCAATATTCAGGTCCCTAGGGACAAGCTCATCATAAGTGATGATACATTGCATCTTCAAGTGGAAGGATAGATCCGAGTCAACATTTTCTATGATAGTCCCCACTTGTTGTTCATCAGGAATGGGCCACTTGCTCTTACTAGCTCTTTGTCTCCATCTTTGCAAAAACTTCACAAAGGATTCTCCTTTGTTTTGCTTAAGTGTGTATAAATCTTCTAATATTGCATCCATGTCAAGATTGAAGGAGAAGTGATCTATGAATTTATCAATGATTTCTTGGAAGGTTTCGATCCCTAGAGGCAATTGAGAGAACCAATTTATGGTTGTGCCTGTCAAGCTTTGTGGGAATAGGTGCATCAAATATGAGTCATTTTAGGTGACCTCCATACACATGACATTAAACTCCTTTAAATGGTCCACAAGACTTCCTCTCCCTTTGTATTTATCAAATTTGGGGACTTCAAAACCGAGAGGGAATAGAACCATTGTGATGTTTCAATCAAATGGATATGCGTATAGGTTTTGTTGTGTATGAGGCTTCTTCATTTTTCCCATTTGGATATCCTACATTTCTTGTGTTAACACTTTAAGTTGTGATGCTACATCATCTTGTGGGTTTGATGGAGGAACATATGTTGCATATTATGGGATGGCAGATGAATTGTACTTGGCATTATGATATGATGAAGTGTTGTATAGTGTGTATGGTGGTGTAAGATATTGTGAAGGTGATTGCGGTGGAGGCGTATATGTTCCTAAAGTGTTCGTATTGATGATGTTTTGCTGAGGGTTATAGTACAGACCTTGTTGTTGTTGTGTGAGAAATTATTGTTGTTGGGTATACTATTGAGCTTGCTATTTTGCTTGTTTTTGTTGTTGGGCTACTAGAGCTACTTGTTGTGCTGCTAAGGTTGGTTGGTTTGCTTTTTGTTTTTGTCGTGTGACTAAGGCTTGTTATTGTTGTGTGACTAAGGCTTGTTGTTGAGTTTTTTGTTATTGTTGTATGACTAAGGCTTGTTGTTGAACTTCTTGTTGTTTTTGTATGATTAAGGCTTGTTGTTGAGCTTCTTGTTGTTGTTGTGTGACTAAGGATTTTTGTTGAGCTTGGTGTTGTTGTTGCGAGACTAAGGCTTGTTAGTAGGCATCTTGTCCTTTTTGAACAACTAGAGCATGAGTTTGTTCTTGTTGCAAGGATTTTTGATAGGATTATTTTTGTTACAAAGCTTCATCTTGAGCTTGTTGTGCTTGCAATTCTTATTGTGCTTGTTGTAAAGATAGAGCATGTTCTTACAATGTAAAAGTGTTTTGTTATTGGGATATTTGTGATGGGTTTTGGGTGTTCATGTTTTGTGTGGCTTGTGGGTTGTTGATGAGAGGTTGGGAGTTCCCTTGCTTCAACATTACTTATAGGATAGTGGATTGAGGTGGAGGAATGTAAGATCAAGGTCCCATTTGACTTTGCAATATGTGGGGGACCAAGGGGAAAGATGATGTTGGTGCCATTTGGTATTGCAATGGTAATGGCACATTCATACCTTGTAATTGATTGAAAGGGTTCCCTTGACCAATGGGTAGGGGGTTCCCTCGATCGATGGGTAGGGGGTTCCCTTCTTGTATTTGAGGTGGGATAAAGGTATTACCTTGGTTGATGAGATTTGTAACCAAGGTGTTGTTTTGATTTCGGTCAATGATAGATGGGTTTGATGTGGATGGTGGATTGACTTGAGTATATTGGGTAACCACTTGTTTCGATGTGTAGATGGGGTTGTTGGAACCACTTGTTAAGGGTTTCCCTTGCATGAGGGTGTTAAATAGCCCTTGTTGTCCTATTTAAGGCACTTGGTTCACATTACCTTTTGTAATATTAGGCACACTTGGGGTATTTGGGTGATGGATGAGGATGGTTGTGCTTGAAATTTTGAGGTCATTGTGGCATCATGGAATGTAAGCGTTTTGCCAAATGTTGGTGTCCAACTTGTGTTTTGGGGAAGGTTGGTGGTTAATGAAATGGTCGTGTTGTGAATACCCAAAGTTGTGTTTGTTCCTAGACATGAAGTGAGACCAAGGTTGGTTCTTAGCCTAGTTGCAAGACTAGATGTTAAGGGTTGATGTGGCACAGGTGGTAGGGTTGTTTATGACATCTTCTACCTCATACCTCAACGAATTTTGTGGTTGTTGTGAGGAGGTAGATTAGCTCCTTGGATAAAATTCTTGTGGAGTAGGATCACTTATGGTAGATGTGTTTTTGTTTTGGTCCATGTTTCTCTTGTGTTGTGATATTGTTGGACACTAGAAATTGTGGGTCAATTATGGGAGAGTTATGTTGAGATTTATAGTGTTTAAACTCTCTAGTTGACTCAAATTTAGGTAAGAGGGATGTTATAATTCATTTTGGAGCAAGATGAGAATTGGAAATGAAAAGGATGAATGATGTGGGTAGTTATCTTTGCAAATGTTTTGGGAAAACACTTTTTACCATAGGTTTGATGTTTTGATGTTATCGATAAAGATGAAAATGAACTTGTGAATATTTCAAGGTGGACTTGTGACCTTTCAAGATAAAATAGTCCACTAAGGTGATAACTAACTTAACTAAATGCATGGAAAAGGATCCATTTCACATGAAAAGTAGCTAAGTTAGGGTTTGGGTTGATAGATGTCTAAGCCTGAAGTGTTGGTATGTTAAAAAGTTTACAAAGTTTTGTGAAGTGAGATGTGACATATAATGAACGATGGATGCAATGTTTGATCCAAAATGTTAACCTAGAGTGAACCTTTATTTTGCAAGACCAAGGTAGTGAGAAAAATGCTATACCTATAAAGTAATAACACTCCAAGAACTCAATGATTTTGGTAAAATAAGACAAATTATTTTGGAAATAGGACCCAATGATTTTGGTAAAGTGAAACTCAATGATTTTGGATAATGTAACTCAATGATTTGGACAATAAAACTCAATGGTTTTGACAATAGAACTCAATGATTTTGGACTCAATGTTTGAAATGTTTTCCTTGTCTCGATTTTCTTTTTTTAGGGATTCAAATCTTGAACATACATCAATGTGGGGTGTTCATTTGATTTAGTCTTTGGATTAATGAATTTTTTACCACATACAATGCTTTGCTTAAGTTTCAAACTAAATGTCTATGTCAAAAACATCATTCATTTCACAAAGTCCATTATGTGAAAATCATGAGGTTAAAACCATAGTTGCCTAGGTTAACTTTGGGAAGTATGGATTGAGATGTAAACCAAAATATTTAGAAGTCTCTAAGGATAGAAATCCTTAGGAAAGGCATCAATATCAAGGTTTCTTCAAAGGGTATCCATACTTAGACCAAAGGGTTTAAAATTTTGAGAAAGATCGTTGATGTTTGTTTACAATTGTTTTGGAACCAAACAAGTGTTAAACTAACTCACAAGCATTTACAATCCTAGATAGAGCGGGTAAGTATTTCTTAGTAGGCTTACCATCATCGAAAGCAATGATTAATCTATGAAAATGAAATGGATAAACATGCTATATCAAAGAAATGTAACATCTTGACACGCCAAGAAAAGGAGTCCCTTCCCCATTTTCTTTATTACCTCAATCGAAAACTGAACATGGTAAGTAACTTCTTGGAGCAATGCTACTCCAATGTGTGTATGAGAAAATGTGTCAATTAAATTGAATCTAATCTAATACACCAATGCAACATTAGATTGAAGAAAACTAAATTAATAAAGTAAATGCAAAATCTAAACAATAGCTTCTTCAAATTCGTTCCATTGTCCTCTATCTCCAAGGATTCGCTTCAATATGTTCGCTCTCAGTTGTGCAAACACAGCTTATAGAATGGCACTTGAGAGAATGAGATTATTAAAATGCATATGCATCTACAAGATTGAGCTTATTGAATTGAAATGCTATGAAATGCTTAATATGCGACTATAATAACTACGCATGAAAGTATGAGATTCAAGGTCCTTTTTAGCTCATAAAAGAGCTGTATTTATAGATTTTTGAAGGTAGGAATTCGATTGGCCAAGATCGATGGTCGAGTTCAAACCTATTGGAATGAACGGTGAGAGATTGAGAATTCGAAAAGAAGGCAGAATTCTGAGAGACAGAAAAAATGAAGAGACAATTGAAAGGTGTCTCTCATAATTAAATAAATAAATATTTAATTATGTGTGAGAGAAATGTGAAAAGGCTTTAATTAAATATTGTAAATATTTAATTGTAAGAAAAGGAAAAAGCCTTTTAATTAAATATTAAAAATATTTAATTTTTGTGAGAGAAGTGGGAATTTGGAAAATGAGATTTAAGTAAATATCAAAAAGTATTTAATTAAATGTGGAGGGAAGAATATCATTTTAAATTTAGAATTTAAACTTTGATAATTAATGTAAATAAATTGTAAAATTTATTTAATTAATTAAGAGGAAGATAGCATTAATTAAATAAAGTTCGTTTATTTAATTAATTTAGAAGAATTAGAAAAAATGAACAATATAAATAAATAATTAAATTTATTTATATGTAGAAGACTTAAGAAACATTAATTAAATAATTCATATTTAATTAATTAATAGGTTCGATTGACGGTGACCATTTTTAGATGTGTACATTTTGCCCCTTTTTGAAGTGATGTGTTCTATGCATTGCTTCAAAGAATTTGCCCTTGACTTTGAAAAATTGCTGATGATGCTATATGCCCCCTCGAGAGATGAATCGCGTGATGAGAATGATTAGGAGATTGATTTGGAATATTTTCAGATGATTTTGGAGAAAAATGGCGATTTAATTCTCAAAATAACACTTTGCCCAATAATAAATGCTATTTTTACCCCTTTAAAAGATGAAAAAGGTGAAATGTCACTTTCATTTGAACAGTAACCTTTGAGAAAATTGGAGCTCTGAGAGGGATAAAAGCGATGCCGATCCCGTATGAGAGCCACAGATTCAAGCAAGGTCGCCGTCATCAGAGACCACCGACGTATGGACCTCTGGTAAGTCGATCCAAACCTCTCCGTAAAAATTTTATGCATTTTCAGATGCTTTTTCGAATTTTTTCAAATTTCAAAATTATGTTTTAGCGCATGCGATAGGTCTTTTAGCGCATATGGTATATAGTTTAGCGCATCCAAAGTCACGCATAGGGATAGAACAGTCGCGCATAGAGGCCAAATAATTGCGCATAGGGGATTTAAGGCATAGGATAGATAAAATGGCGCATCCATGAAACCTGCCTGCGGACAATGATAGAGTAGCGCATAGGTGATTTAGCGCATCCATGCACTGTTATAGCACATTTGATTAATGAATTAGCGCATACATGAAATGGCCATTCGTGGACTATTTTAGCGCATCCATGGAATAAAGTGGCGCATTCATGGTTTTAGCGCATTCATGAATTTTTGCCGATTTGCAATTTAGAAGAAAAATTGATGCATGCTTGATGATTGTTGCTAGATTAGACAACAAATTTTTACGCATTTGAATATCATCGATGAATAGATTTGATAAATTTGCCTTCGTGCTTAAAGAACAAATAGATTTGATAAATTTTGCTTCCATGTGATATGAAAAACAAAATAGAGATGATAATTTGCTTTCCTGATTGAAAGTCAAATAGATTAAGTCATGATGACTGTTGAATTTATTTCCATGCGATATGAAAAACAAAATAGATGATAGATTTGCTTTCCTATTTGAAAGTCAAATTAAGTCATGATGACTATTAAATTTGTTTCCATGCGATATGAAAAACAAATTAGATGTGATGTAAACTTGCTTGATGTATTGATTGATTGATGATATCCATTTGCTGATTTATTTTGCATGTTTGCTTGATAATTTTGTAAAGGAGGATTTTGGTCTCCTTCAGATCAGAGAGAGATTTCCACAGACATGGGAGATGATTCCCCAACTGTCCCATGATGATTTGGCAGTGATAGAACAGTGTGGCTTGAGATCTCTGTTGAGTATCCTGCAGTATCGGGTCAACAGGGGACTATTGATTGCCTTAGCAGAGCGGTGGCACAGCGAGCACAACACCTTCCACTTGCCGACAGGAGAGATTACAGTGATGCCAGAGGATGTCTATAGGATTTTGGGTATTCCTATGGTTGGAGAGCTTGTGATTTATGATCACAAGGAGATTGGGGGTATAGAGGCTTTGAGACGGGTCTTCCAGGATCCTCATGTCTGCGGATATGAGATTCCCTGGAAGGAGATGATGGAGAGGTACGCCCCACTGCCTTCAGTTTTGGCAGGGATGATTGGTGGTTTCCTTTGTCCTGATCGCAGGTCAAAGGGACTATCATTGGGGTGGGGTAGGATCTTGGAGGACATGCTTCTCCACTGCACCAGATATGCATGGGGATCATGCATGCTTTCCCATCTGTACCATGACCTTCATCAGGTTGTGTATACAGGTGGGAAGAGTCTTTCTTGCGGGGTGACTCTTTTACAGTTATTCGCATGGGAGCATTTCACCATTACTCATCCTATTGTCAGGAGAGATCGCCCTCTTGGATTTCCATACGTTTATGCGTACATAGGGCCCCTTGTCCAGCCAAGGCTAGGAAAATTAGAGTACTGGCGACGGATACTGGATGATTTGGACACGGTCATCTGGCGACCGTATGTGGATTGCGACCCGTGGCAGACAGACAACCTAGAGATGCCATATGTTGCGAGGCCTAGATACTTGATTGGATGCACCCCCTTCATCATTGAGAGATTTCTGAGTCGGAGGGTTCTGAGACAGTTTGGATGGGTTCAGATGATGCCCCAGGGGACAACACAGTATGCCAGGCGTCGAGGAGACATACCAGAGTGGGGGCCAGTTTTGACCATTTAGGCCGCCAGAGAGGAGTAATTTGAGCTGCAGCCCGATGATTGGACCACACGATCAGAGGTCACAGATGTAGGGATGACAAGTGACTACACTACATATTTCTACACACATCCCTTTCCACGGTTTACTAGTCCAGATGAGCCTGCCCCATTGATGGGAGGTCCAGTTATCAAGGCAGGGTTATAGCAGCCACAGGGACATCCAACAGCAGGGCAGCCACATGATCAGGGGCAGGTACAGGCAGATATCGGTGGGGGAGCTATGGATGTAGATGATGAGAGCTCTGAGACCGAGGGGACAAAGGAGGAGTCAGACGACTCTGATGATGGGGATGATAGGGGTGGTGGGAGACAGAGACTATTCTTTGATATTCCCTTTTGTACCAGGCCATGGACATCTAGAGCAGTGGGTCAGGCCAGTACTTCAGCATCGTGGATCACCATCAGGGCTCTGTCATAGGGACAGGTGGATGCTATGCAGATTGAGGTTCAGACTCTGAGGAGTCAGTTAGCACAGGCCTAGGTGACCATCAGCCAGTTACAGGGACAGAGAGCACAACCTCCACCTTCAGACCCATAGATAGCACAACTTATGGCCGAGAGGGATAGCTTCCGAGAGAGATGCATACAGGCTGAGGGGGTAGTCGAGAGACTACTGAGGTCAGTGGAGAGCACCTCTATTGGAGAGGTTGTGGCCGAGGGATTAGAGACTACTTGGGAGGTTGAGTATTATAGGATGCGGTATTTTGAGGTAGTGCCACCTGAGCGACGGATAGCCTTCACTCAGTCAGGTACTCGGTCTCGGACTCACTCACGTAGTCACTCCAGGAGTGTGGGTCAGCCACCCAAACGAGAGAGCAGAGCCTCCGGGAGTAGAGATCCAACGAGACCTGCTACCTCCGGTGGCAACAGTAGCCATGAGCCATGACCATATGCCCCTCCTTGATGAGCAATTATTATACACATTGATGCCATTGTATGATATATCTTTTTGAAACATTTGATATCCTTGTATTCCTAGACATTTGTTTTGATGAGATCTATGATATGCAGTGGCGATTTGATTATATATGTGTTATGGATGATTTATGCACATGTTATGAATGTTTTATTTGGATTTTTATATGTTATGTATGTATGATGATGCAATGATGATAATATTTCTTTTATGATGTATGTATGGAATGCAATATGTAAGATGTGAATGCTTTTTATATGATATGTGTAATGTATGATGATGATGATGAAAAATGCAGTTATGTAATGATCTTATGATATATGATGTAATGACGTAAGAAAAATGAATGCAATTTCTTATTTTATGAATGTGTGAAATATGCAGATGTATATGTTAATGAATGATGAATGATAATCATGCCTATAATGTAATGAATGCATATGATGTATATTGATGGAAAATGATATGATAAGGAATATGATAATGAGATGCAAAAAATGTCCAGTCTTACTCAACCATTGTCGAAAAAGATATTGTAAGAATGTGATCCACCCTCAAAAATCTATTTAAAAAGAACTTCAAGATGGAAATGAATTATGCAACCCTAAATGAAATAATGCAATGCTAAATGAAATTATGAATCATTCTCCTTGTTGCCATTTCTTGCTATGTTTAGTTGTCATCATTGAGCCGTTTTGATATGTTGAAAGTTAGTACAAGCATCAAAGGGTATGTTAGCACCAATGATGACCTGAGTACTGCTTCCATAATGTTTATTGTAGCAAGTTAATACAAGCATCGAGGTATAATTGAACCAAGATGACCTAAGTATTGCTTGCAGAAATAGACAAAAGTTAACCATTTTCTTATGCAAATTCCGAAATGTCATCAATGATACGTTGTAGAGCATGTTCCGCGACCAATTTGCACAATACTAACGATTAACTTACAGACAACAAGCAAAGAAAAATCATACTTCTTCCTCATGATTCTAGTTCAGTACATCATTGAACCACTCCAAAGATATGACGTCATCGAATATCAAAACAACAATTTGCAACTTATGCTTGTAGGTTTTTTCATTAATTTTATTCAGAGTAAGATCATCCAATTTGTCTTTTAAATCATCTGTCAAGATAAACATGTAAGCTCAGAAACTATTGTTTTAGACATTCCGATGCTAGACACACACTGTCGACTACCTCCTAGAAAAGCAAACTGCCCCCTAGTGACCTTGTACTCTGACTCTTGCTAGACACAACCGTCATGATGGATAAACCTCAAATCATCAAGCCATAATGAGATCCTTGTTGTTTCAAGGAAAATGACGTGAATGTGATAGTGAGGTGTGTGTGATGCTGATGCGAGAATGCATATGCAGAATGAATCCGAATAGATGAGAGAGCTAAATGAAATCACAAACAATGCCTATTTGCCAGGTTTTCACTGTTTGTTTTTATTGCACTTTTTCCTAATTTTATGATTTTTTTTGCTATTACCAAGACGCCTGTTTGCCAAGTTTTCATCAAGGCAATGTTTTATATATATATATATTTTTTGGACTTTTTTGTATTGTTTTTGATTTTTTCAAGTGTAGAACCTCTTCAAATGAATGTTGTTGACTGGATCTTCAAACAGGTCCCCTTCTGCTGTCGACAACTAATATGCCCCCAATCCATAGGTTGCAATGATAACGAACGGGCCTAGCCAATTTGCTTCAAACTTGCCTTTCTTTTCCCGATCTTGTTGATTTCGAGGGTTTTCTCTGAGGACCAAATCACCCACTTGAAAAAACCATGGTTTGACTCTATGGTTGTAACTGCGAGACATGATTTGTTGATATCCCTTCAAGTGATTAACCGCAGTTTGACGTCGTTCATCAAGTAGTTCCAGCTCTTGTAACCTTGATACTCTGTAGTCTTCATCATTGATTAGCCCTTTGAGTGATACTCGGAGTGAAGGGATCTCAACTTCTAGTGGTAAAATAGCTTCTGCTCCATAGACCAAAGCATAAGGAGTAGCTCCCGTCGGTGTGCGAATGCTTGTTCTATAGGCCCATAATTTCGGATTTAACTGAACATGCCAATCACGACCTGCTTCATTCACTGTTTTCTTTAAAATTTTCAAAATTGTTTTGTTTGAGGCTTCAACTTGACCATTCCCCTACGGATAATAAGGTGTGGAGTACTTGTGTTGGATGTGAAATCTTTCACATAGTTCATCAACATCTTGATTTTTAAAGGGTCTACCATTATCTGTTATAATGGAGCTAGGAATGCCATATCTGCAAATGATATAATTCAAGATAAAGGAAGAGATTTGTTTACTCGTAACAGTTGTCAGAGGAACAACTTCAATCCACTTAGTGAAATATTCAGTGGCTGTAATGATAAATTTGTGTCCATTTGAAGATGATGGATGTATCTTGCCAACCAAATCTAATCCCCACTGAGCGAAAGGCCATGTTGTGGTAAAAGGTTGTAATTCTTGAGCAGAAGCATGAATGAGATTCCCATGAATCTGACATTTGGCACATTTCTTCACAAAGGCGAATGATTCTTTCTCCATGTTTGGCCAGTAGTATCCTAATCTTACAAGTTTGTTTGCTAAGGTTAGTCCACTTGAATGTGTCCCACAAATTCCACCATGGACCTCTTGTAAGGCTTTTTCCAATTCATCGTGTTCAAGACACCTAAGGAGGGTACCATCCAGACCACGTCGGTATAAGATGTTAGCAATTAAGGTGTAATGGGATGATTGACGAATGAAATTCCATTTTTGATTCCTAGACAAACCTAAGGGTAAAGTGGTATCTTTTATTTAAGTGTAAATTTGGCCATATAAGGAAGAGTTAGAACTCATAAGATGGAAAATGATTTGTGTTTCAGGATTGTCATGGGCAGGAGAAAACAATTGTTCCACCAGGAAATCATACCGTCTCTAATTATCTGACAATTGGAGTAGAGAGGGGATTGTAGCCATAGTGTCTGCTGCTTTATTATCAATGCATGAAATCTATATGAACTTGATGTTAACAAAGTATCTCTTGAGCTCTTCCACCATTCTTTTGTAAGGTATCAACTTGTCATCTTTAGAGTGATATTCATCATTGATTTGGTTTATAACAAGTTGTGACTCGCCAAAAACCTGAAGTTCTGCGATCTTCCAATCTACTGCAATTTTCATGCCGATTATCAATGCCTCATACTCAACTATGTTGTTTGTACAGGGAAACACTAGCCAATAAGATTTTGGGATTGTATGTCCTTGAGGTGTAATAAAAAGAATTCCTGCTCCTGAACCATGTTGAGTATAAGAACCATCAAAGTAGAGTGACCATGACTGTTGAATATCTGCTGTAAAAATATTGGCATCAGGAAAATCAACATGTATTGGGTGTTCTGCTAGTATTGGTGCTTCTGCTAGTTGATCTGCAATTACTTGTCCCTTTATAGATTTTTGATCCATATACTGAATATCAAACTCGCTTAAGATCATGACCCATTTAGCCAGCCTGCCAGTTAAGGTTGCCTTGCTTAGAAGATACTTGAGTGGGTCAATCTTAGCCACAAGCTTTACTGTATGAGTCAACATGTAGTGTCATAATTTTTGAGAAGTGAATACCACTGCTAAACAAGCTTTTTCAATGAAAGTGTAATTTAGCTCGTGACTTGTTAAAGTTCTGTTGATGTAATAAATGGCTCGTTCTTTTCCTGAATTGTCTTCTTGTGCCAGTAATGCTCCTAAAGATACTTCTGTGGCAGCAATATATAATATGAGGGGCACACCATGTATTGGTGGAGCCAATACTGGAGGATTCATGAGATATTGCTTTATTTGTTCAAAGGCTACTTCACATTTGTTCTCCCATTTGAATGGAACATTCTTGTGCAAGAGATATGTAAATGGTAAACTCTTATCCGCCAATTGAGCAATGAATCTGCGAATGGATTGTAACCGTCCCTGTAAAGAGCGTAGTTGACTGATGTTCCTTGGTGGTGACATATCAAGGATTGCTTGTACTTTAGCTCGATCCACTTCAATTCCCTTTTTTGACATAATGTATCCTAATAACTTTTCGGATTTTACTCCAAAGACACATTTCTTAGGATTAAGTCTTACTTTGAATTGTTCCATTCTTTTGAAAATTTTAGACAAGATATCAATGTGTCCTTCTCTAGTGTTAGACTTAGCAAGAAGATCATCAACATAATCCTCCATAAATGTATGCATCATGTCGTGAAAAATTGTTGTCATTGCTCGTTGGTAAGTAGCTCCTGTTTTATCCTAATCTTCTGGTGCAATCTTTATTTGGTTATATCCTGAGAATCCATCCATTAATGAGTACATTGCATGTCCAGCAGTTAAATCCACAATCATATCAATGTTTGGTAAAGGAAAGTCATCTTTAGGACATGCTTTGTTCAAATCCCTAAAATCTGTGCAAATTCTAATCCTTCCATTTGGCTTAGAAACAGGTACAATATTGGAAATCCATTCTGCATAATCGATGGATCAGATGAATCCACATCTAAAATTTTCTTTAGTTCCTCTTTAACCAACAACGCAACATGTGGATGCATTTTTCTGAGTTTCTGTTTTATAGGCCTTGCCCCTGGTGTAATAGATAAATGATGCGTGATGAGATCTGGATCCAATCCCGACATATCTGCGTAGGACCATGCAAAACTGACTTGATTATCTTTGAGAAATTCTGTGAATTTAGGTACTCCTTCATCTGTAAGAGATGCAGCCAATTGCAACACTTTAGGCTTTTCTGTGGTATTGATATTGAGTGCCTCTGTTGGTTCAATCAAAATGGAAGATTTTTCCTAATAGTATTCCAGAAGAGTGTCAAGTTTCCCATCCTCTAGCGCCTTTGAAAGGTTTTCACCATTGGATACGCTTTTTATTTTTTTCTTTTCTTGACCTAATACTGCCTTTGTTAGGTTTTCACCATTAGATCTTTCTTTCATTTTTCCTTTTTCTTGACCTAATACTGCCTTTGTTAGGTTTTCACCATTAGGTCTTTCTTTTATGTTATTTATTTCATAGCTGAGAAACTTGGCACTTTCCTGTCGAAAAATCTGATCTGGTGATTCCCTGGTGGAACTTGTTTCGGGAAGGGAAGAACAAAGAAAGTTTATTATGGTTTCGTCATTTGGAAAAGTTGGGACATCAATGGGTGTGATTTGTTTCCAATCAATGAGTTCGGGATGAACCAAAGGTAATGAATCATTAGATTGAGTAAGGTCTTTGGCTGTGAGGGTCATGATGTTATTGTCAACATTATTATAGGGGGGATCTAAGATGGTATCCTCCTCGAAATGATCAATCTCACTTTGAATCGAATTGGTCTCACTAGAATCCTGATCACTTTGTAGGACACAATCAAGCGAAGGTCTTGATCTTTCTCCTTGTAAGAATGTAGGTGAGAATTTGTGTATGACATCCACCCGTTTATCTCTCCACAATTCATCGTCATAGATGGTGTCCCATTCATATTCATTGGAGTCAGTGTCAGAATCATTTTCTTGCATAATGTTTTCAGCTGACTCCTCATTGGATGTTAAGTGTGCTACTTCTTCCTTAATATCCTCAACATATCCTAGCCTAGTTTTATCCTTTGGGTGCATTGTTTTTAATTGAACAGGTTCAACAATACCTTCTTTTCTTTTACCTAGAGGGCCATTTCTTTCATAACCCATCTGTTGCATGATAGCATAACCCTTTCCATATTGTTGTGTGGGTAACTTAATATGTTGCATGGATTCTTCTTCATCTTTGTAGAGCCAATAAAAAATAGCTCTATCTTCCTCTTCAGTTCCTTTGATAAACATCCCATTAAACTTGGTGATGGGGGTTGAAGTTGAGGCTAAAAATGCTGCAGCTTGTTGCGTGGATGTCGATGGTTGACCATGGGATCTCGGAGATAGGGGTAAATTAGAGAGAGATAAAGAATATTCTCCCACCCCCTTGTCTTTCAGTTTTAGCTTGCTGCCAAGATTGCTTATCATTTCTTGCACTTGTTCTTTGTTTTTGGGAGTAGAGATGGCCAAAGCCTCTCTATTATGCGGGACAAATGTGCCCTGAGTTGCTCTTAGGTTAGAACAAGTTTGACTGCTATTGTGATCAGCTGGTATTGTTACTTCTTGTCCATCATATGGAAACTTCAAACATTGATGATAAGTAGATGGGACAGCTTGCATGTCATGAATCCATGGATGACCCAATAGTATGTTATAGGTTAGATCTTGATCGAGAACTTGACAAAAAGTATTCTTCACAACAGGTCCCACTCTGATTGGTAACATGATGAGTCCTTATGAAGTCCTTTCCTCATCATCATAGGCCTTGATTGTAATTTTTCTCGTTGGGTCTATAGAGTCTGTTGAATATCCCAAAGCTAGGACTAATTTCAAAGTACAAATATTTAATCCAGCTCCCCCATCTATAAGGACACGTCTAATGTGGGCTTTGTGAACCATGACTTCTAAGTAGAGTGATGAATTATGTGGATGGGTTATGGACGAAGCATCTCTTTCAGAAAAATATAAACATGTGTTGGAGGACAAGTGTCCCACCATGGCTTGAAATTTATTGGTATCTAGATCAGGAGATACGGTTGTATCAATAAGAGCCTTTTCCAGAATGTCCTTATGTGCAGGTGATAACTTCAAGAGCTCCAAGATAGAAATTTGGGCTAATGTTTTTCGTAATTGCTCAACCAAATTGTATTGACTTGGAGGGGGAATAGCTGCTTTAGATGAGCCGCCTTTGACAATGATCTTGGCTTGTCCCCTTGTAGTAACATTGACCTCTTGATATTCTGGCTTACCTTTGATTCGGATAGCATTGATTTGAGGGTCATCAGTATAGATATGATTGATAATAATGTCTTGGATGTGATTAAAATTCTTGCCCTTATCATTCGAGGATTCCCCTTTGTGATAATTAGGGAGTGGGTTTTTGAATGCTTGATGATCATTATTGACATTATGTCCCTCAACTATGATGGTACAATTATCAATCAAATCTTGAAGAATATTCTTTAACCCGTGGCAATTGTTTGTCTTATGACCTTTGCACCTATGATAATCACAGAAGTGTGAGTCATTCCACGATGGTGGTTTAACTGAAGGTTCATAGTCTTTTTGTGGTGGCAATGTAATAGCATTTTGATTCAATAATTCTTTGAGAATGGATTCCAAAGATTGACCCAAGGGAGTGAAATTCTGTCGATTTGAAAAATATGACGGTTTGGGCATACCGGGATTGCCAAAATTATTTCCACGAGTATTAGTTGTGTTTCCTTGATTAGAAACATTGCCTTGGGTGTTAGAAAGTCCAACATTATTATTACGTTGAGCACCTGACACATTAAAAATGACGGGTTTTGAATTTACGTTGTTAGCACCCACTACCCCATCATTTCCAACATTTTTATTTCGGGTCCAAAATCGTGACTTGTCATTGTTGGTATTATGATTGTTGTTGTTGTTGTATGAATTTGAACCCTCTTTATCAATTTTTAGAACTCCACGCTCGATCAATGCTCCTTCAATAGTGATTGCATTTTCAATCAATTTTTCAAATGATGGAGGACAATGAAGGTTGAGTCTGTAACTCATTTCTTGATTAAGACTATCGATGAAGATTTCCATCTTTTCTTTTTTAGGAACAGGACGAGAATATCTAGCAAATGTTTTTCTCCATCTTTGCAAAAATGTAGTGAAAGATTCCCCTACTTTTTGTTTTATCTTACAAAGATCAAGCATAGTTATTTGATGTTGGATGTTGTAAGAGTATTGCGATATGAATTTATTCATCAACTCTTCAAAGGTTTTGATGGGGGCAGTAATCTTTGAAAGCCACTCCATGGATTGTCCACCCAAACTTCGTGGAAACAATCGCATTAAGTAGGTGTCTTCACGAGCAAATTCTAAACTCATATTTCAGAAATCCCTTATATGTTCAATGGGGTCAGTTTTCCCATTATATCTATCAAACTTAGGGATTTTGCAATGTTTTGGAAAAGGAATCATTTGAAGATTTCTATCGAATGGATAAGGACATATCTCCTCCAAAACATACTTCTTTGTTGTTCCCCCTTGCATTTCTTGTAGTTTCCCTTGTAGTTCCTTGACCTATTGAGTAAGGATACTAACATCGTCAAGAGGGGTTTCAGGACTTTCTTTAAACCTCTCCATGTCAAAATTTGATGGTAACTTAGCTCCTTGCATAGCTAAATTATAAAAATATTTTTCCTTGTTTCGTTCCATCATCTTGTCCATAAGAACATGGAAGTTTGGATCTTGTTCAGCCTCTTGGAGTTTTTCTTCTGTTATTTCTTCCATTGTTGAAAAATGCCAAGGAATCTCTTCCTTATCAGTATTATCACCCATTTCACTTGCTACGCTTTTGTCTTTTTCCAACTTCTTTTGAGATCTTGTGACAATAGGCATAAGATTTATTCAAACTCTACTAACTTTGATCAAAGGAATGAAGTAGTGCAATAGTGATGAAAGTCAAGATAGAATGAAGATTCTATGACTTAAGAGATTTTTAATCTTTAGTTCGTGATTCGCTTAGTAAAAGGATGAAAATCCTGTTTGTGGGAATTAAACCAAAGATTGAAAAATAAAGGTGATTTTTGCACTTTGTGAAGTTTGATCTTAGCTTTGTAGATAGATGAATTTAGTGGATGCCTAAATGTGTTTGGACTCTCAATTGTAGAATTTGATTTGGATAAGTAGCATATGTGATTGCAAGTTGGTAAAAATGAGAAAGACGACTATGCCCTGATTTCTAAAAATCCAGAAAATCACACCTAAAGTTCGGAAGACAGATGCACCAAAACAGAGACTGAATGCGCTAAAACAGAGCACAGATGCATTGAAATAGAGACCCAATGCGCTAAAACAGAGACCCAATGTGCTAAAACAGAGACCCAATGTGCTAAGACAGAAACCCAATGCGCTAAAACAGAGACCCAATGCGCTAAGACAGAAACCCAATGCGCTAAGAAAGAGACCGAATGCGCTAAGATAGAAACCCAATGTGCTAAGACATAGACCCGATGCGCTGAAACAGTGCACAGACGCGCTGAAACAGAGACCCAATGCACTAAAATAGGGACCAGATGCGCTAAAACAGTTCTAAGACTGACATGTTTTTGACAGTTTGACAAAATTTTCTTGTTTTGGATGATCTTAATCTGATTTAAATGTGAAAAACATAGCATAGAAGCAGACAATTGTTTTGTTAATCCTAGAATCTAAACAAAGAGTGTATGTTCTTGAGATTTCCATAGGTTTTAAAGAAGATAACCAGTTCAATCAGACTCACTCTTAATTTGTCAAAATAGGTCATCATCGTAATCACAGCCCACAGCTTAAAATCGTGTTGACTCACACAGCCTTGTCACCCCCTAGAGGGCGCCCATGTTTTTGTCTTTTCTAGGTGCGTACTCAAAGTGATGGAAGTGGATACCGAATCCCTTGAGCAAACAATCTATGGTGACTATATGGTGAGTGTCTTGGGGGCAGATTCTTCCCTCCCCTTGCACCGCGATTAAAATGATGTTTGGTTACTGACACGGCTGGCCTCTACACTAGGTTCTTAGTAAGTCTTTCCGTTCGGCATGACAATAGATATACTCCCTCGAGAGACCTCCCAACTTTTAGAACAAAGGATTTGGGGATGGTTATCCTGTCTACTGCCGTCAAGTTGGATTTTCATACACAACTTGCTTTTGATTATAGTGGGTTGGAAACCTTGGCTTTAGGTGTTCCCACTTAGGTCATTCCCGTAGGGTGAGTACTTTTTCCCACTACGACAGGCCTTCTAAAGGATGTAATAAAGCATTAAATTGCATAAAATAAAAGGTAAGTCTGGTATTCTGATCACCCAGTTAAGGGGACAACATAGACCTATTACCCACAATCACAGCATGCAAATAATGGTTCAATTTTAAATCCCAAATTGAAAGATTTTCTATTCTAAGTGAAGATGTTGCTTCACTAAAAACATGGGATTCATTTTAACCAAAAGAAAATATGTTTAGTGACTATCCTAGGATTGGTTAATTCCAAATTAAGTGTCTACCCTAGGATTGGTTCATTCTATTTAAAAATAACATCAAAAAAATTCTGTCTGCGGATTGCATCGGAATCAGAATTTAAATTTTTACAAACGGATGCACCGAAACAGAATCTGTATGCGCCAATAGGTTACGAATGTGCCGAAACAGGACATGTATGCGCTAAAAGATCTGGTAAATGCACTGAAACAGGTTACGAATGCGCCAAAAGAATTCCTAGGGATGCGCTAAAACAGGGTGTCTATGCGCTGAAAGGGGTCACGGGTGCACTAGAACAGGTCATGTATGCGCCAGAACAGTCATCGTATGCGCTAAAACAGACTTCGTATGCGCAGAACCGAGACTCGTATGCGCTAAACCGCGATTTTTGTCCGTCACCTGCCAGAAAATTTTTGCAAAATAGAAGTTCAATGCGGGGCTTAGCCCCACGGTGGGCGCCAAAAATGTGTATGAGAAAATGCTTCAATTAAATTGAATCTAATCTAATACACCAATGCAACATTAGATTGAAGAAAACTAAATTAATAAAGTAAATGCAAACTCTGAACAACAACTTCTTCAAATTCGTTCCATTGTCCTCTATCTCCAAGGATTCGCTTCAATATGTTCGCTCTCAGTTGTGCAAACACAGCTTATAGAATGGCACTTGAGAGAATGAGATTATTAAAATGCATATGCATCTACAAGATTGAGCTTATTGAATTGAAATGCTATGAAATGCTTAATATGCGACTATAATAACTACGCATGAAAGTATGAGATTTGAGGTCCTTTTTAGCTCATAAAAGAGCTGTATTTATAGATTTTTGAAGGTAGGAATTTGATTGGCCAAGATCGATGGTCAAGTTCAAACCTGTTGGAATGAACGGTGAGAGATTGAGAATTCAAAAAGAAGGCAGAATTCTGAGAGACAGAAAAAATGAAGAGACAATTGAAAGGTGTCTCTCATAATTAAATAAATAAATATTTAATTATGTGTGAGAGAAATGTGAAAAGGCTTTAATTAAATATTGTAAATATTTAATTATGAGAAAAGGAAAAAGCCTTTTAATTAAATATTAAAAATATTTAATTTTTGTGAGAGAAGTGGGAATTTGGAAAATGAGATTTAATTAAATATCAAAAAGTATTTAATTAAATGTGGAGGGAAGAATATCATTTAAATTTAGAATTTAAACTTTGATAATTAATGTAAATAAATTGTAAAATTTACTTAATTAATTAAGAGGAAGATAGCATTAATTAAATAAAGTTCGTTTATTTAATTAATTTAGAAGAATTAGAAAAATGAACAATATAAATAAATAATTAAATTTATTTATATGTAGAAGACTTAAGAAACATTAATTAAATAATTCATAATTAATTAATTAACAGGTTCAATCGACCGTGACCATTTTTAGATGTGTACACAATGCACTACCTTAACATATGTTTCGAAATTGGACTTGGTTAAGATCACATGAAGCACAAGGGGATTAGATACACACGACAAGCATACTCAAGCAATTCATACACATGTTCATTTTAATTCATCATAGAAAAAAGAGTTCATTTTAAGCACCATTTTAAAGTCTTGGGATTATATTTTTCAATTTTATACCAACAAGCATAATGATGTGAGAGTTCAATTTTAACCAATTTGAATGTTCATTTTACACCCAAAGGAAATCTAGTTTGGTCCTAAAACATGGAATAAAGCATCATAAATGGGTTATAATTTCCTCATAAGTTTTGAAACAATTGTTACAATATATAATCAAATGACAATATGCTCCTTCACTTCAAATTGCATTGCCCAAATGCGCAAAACTAGTTAGCCTCAAAAATAAAAAAATAGAAGTTAGTGATATGTCAAAAATTAGATGAAATCAAAAATTTAAAGCACATGTTAAAATTTAAAGCAAATGTGAGGTTATTTGGTTCAATTTTATCAACTTTGAAAGATAATTCATTTTATCCTTTCACTAAGTGTTGAGAAACATTTTTAGAAAATTAGATTATAACAAACACTTGAGATAACGGCAACTTTCTCAAATCTTGATCAATTTTGAAATCATAAAATATTTTGGAAAGCTAAACATGAGATCTTCAAAACCCAACAACCTTTTTGCAAGATTAATCATATATAATTTATTAAAAATGGAAGAAAAACATGCATTTAAGAGATTAAACCCAAATTTTATTAAAAAAAAAATAGAACAAAATTAATGATGGATGATTATAACAACAGCTTGAGATAACGACAACTTATTCAAATCTTGATCAATTTTGAAATTGTAAAATGTTTTGATAAGCTAAACATGAGATCTAGTCAAAACCCAACAATCTTTCTACAAATTTAAACATGATTATAATAAGCAATTTAAAACAATGTAATTAGCTAAATCAAGTTACATTCCCAATGAAATTCATGCAAAGTTAAACTAGGAAGCCATTAAAACTTGAAATAAAGCTCAAATTGCACAAAAATTCCTAATTAAACTCGGCAAACCTCATCCCATTGGGGGATTGGTGCTGCTTCAAATGTGGAATTTAGCCCTTTCCCAATCCCATTTTTTTGACACAAGCTTGGATGATGTTGAAGCAAATTCTCTCAAATTGATGTGATAAAATCCAATTGCCCTCAGAAATAGTGATAGTAATTGGAGTGTGAAAATGTGTGTGAGTTTCAACAGCATGACTTTGCTATTAAAAGATCAATCCATTTGTCTCCAAATAGTGCTTTATTTATAGGAAAGAAAATGAAAAATCAATGGATGAGATTGATTCGATCTATCAATGGTCAAGATGAAAAAGGAGGGTGAAAAATCGATCAAGGATTCTCATCAATGGATGAAAATCAAAGATCACATGGATCAAAGAAAGATCAAGGGTTAAGAATAATTCAAACAAACACACTTTGTAACAACTTTGAAAGTTTCTTACAAATTTTGTTTGAAAGAAATCATTCCAATTTTGGAGCCAAATAGGATAATATTTTAGAGAAATCATTCCAATCATGTATATATACTTGATACATCCATAAGAATTAATTAGGTCAGCCTAATTAGATGCAACACATATTCATCAAAAGGATAATAGTCGGCTTCAAACATATACAAAACTTCTCTAAAGTAATTCAACTATGTGGAATGTTATCTTATGTCGGTTGGGACCAAGAATAAGTCACACATATATCTGCAATACATGTTAAGCCATTAACTGATTATTAGGTTGGCCATGGATAGAACTAATAAAAAAATGCAACATCAAACTAATGCTAACTCATCATGAGCATACAAAAAATGAATTCATACACTCTTCCAACATTCATAAACCTTTTCCCAAAATCCTGAACAATGTTGATCACTGGAGGGGAAATGCGGACCAAAATATTGAACCAAAACACCGAAGGATGCAAACCTATTCTTCATACCAGTTGAGGGTACCAGACCCATCCAATACCTTAAACAACATGATGACATCAATGACAACACAAAAAACTGATATTCTCCATTCTTCCAAAAATCTCCCCTTTTGTCATTGATGGCAACATGTGCCAAAAAAATGCATCTCTCCAATTCTTTCCCAATCTCTCCAAATCTCTCCCCCTTTGACATCAATGGAAAAGGTCGACCACAACAAAAGGATGTAAATTTATGTGACATGGTGACATTGTATTCTTAAAATTATGAATCTCCAACACTTCCAAAACTCAAAAGACTTCCAAAATCTTCCAATCATTCAAAACTTTCAAGGCTTATAAATTTTTTTGAAGACTCCCCCTATATCAATTCAACTTTTCTTCTCATTTTATTTTTATTTTTCTTTCCTTATTTTTGACATAACAAAAAGACAACAAAAATTTCAAGCAAAGATAACACCTTCTTGTACCTCTCTTTCATAACTGGAAGGATTCGCTTCCAGGAAAACATAATAGAATCCATTCGAGTACACATACTTTCCAACAAGGCCAAAAATGCAAATGAAGATGACCACTCTATAGATGAGCACTGGTGTTCACAATCTTCAGCATCATGAAGTATTCCCGAGAGATGATCTAACTGGACCTCAACGATTTTCGTAACAAGCCGGAAGGTTTTCACCACATCTTCTCTTTGTCTTTGAACAATAATAAATTTTGCTTGCAATCCACCAACTCTCGTCCATTGTGTCCCTTCTTTGTCTTCAAAGATATGAAAATTATTTCCAATGCTATTCATTTTAGATTCAATTGCTTCAATCTTACTTCTAAAATTGTCAACCGCAACAGGCCACTAGAGACAATACTTGTAGATATCTAACATTTCTCTGATACATTTCTTTGTCTCATTAATATATTCAGATAACCTCTAATTAGCTTTAGCACATCTCTTTTCAACCATGGCTTCTAACTTACATCCTTCTGGTCCTTCGAGTAACATTCTTTCTTCAACAACTTCAACTAAATTATCAAGTAAAGAATAAAAAACGCTTGAAACATCAATACCTTTTCTAAGTAGATACTCAACTAGAGCATCATCAATCTTGAGTTTTTCCATCGAAGAGGATGCATTCTATAGTTCACCAATTTTCTTCATCTTACCTTTAACTAGCATTGTCTGAATATCATTTGGATCAGAAGATTTGGATCACGTGCGGTTGGGATTCTTCTTTGTCTTCCTTCTCTTCTGAAATGGTGATGATGTTTTCCGAGATAAATTTTCTCTTCTTAGATTCTAGGAAGGAATCACCAATGACAACTTCCAATTCCTTTGTTTCGGAGGATGAACCCTCCTTAAATCGACTAGATATAATCATACCGGAGCACATATCCTTCTGCAAGGATAAGAAAAATACTTTATAGACACTTGCACTATCCTCTATGCCTTCCAAATATATGTGGATTTTTTTTCCAATAGGAATCCTGGATTCCCACTTAACATTTTCTTTTCTTGGTAGTGAGTTCAAAAGGTAAAATATTAGACATGTAAGTAAAGACACAAAGCGGAAAGGGTATCCCTCGACCAGCAACATCCATAAATTTTTAGTAAGATTTTCCAAAATTAAGCCACACAGATCAAATTGCTTATTCTCCTTTACCATTTTGTGTGCTAGATACATGACAATAGCCGAAGTGGAACTATCACAATTTCTGAAATAAATTTTGTAGGAAACACCATAT
This sequence comes from Sequoiadendron giganteum, assembly GCA_007115665.2. Taxonomy (NCBI): domain Eukaryota; kingdom Viridiplantae; phylum Streptophyta; class Pinopsida; order Cupressales; family Cupressaceae; genus Sequoiadendron; species Sequoiadendron giganteum. The sequence goes on along the minus strand of CM021102.1, from coordinate 43,536,720 downwards.
GCAACATACCTTGCGGCGGGGTCAAAAATAGTATTTATCAACAAGGCTCGAGGGTCTTTGTCTATTCTCATCAGCTCCTCCAATTCTTTGTATTTTATGGTTTTCTTTCCGAGGAGGTCTCCAATACTACCTAACTTGATGATAGCTTCAATCGCTTCCTTCGTAATAGGGTAGTGTTTGCCCAACACAATGTTTCCATTCTTAATTCAACCCAACAAGAACAAGATAGATTCATTGGTGGTAAACCAAGGAAATTCTCCCCATATATCCAAAAACCTAGGGTTTTCATGTTCTACAAATAATTCAACTCTAACCC
>CM021102.1:43457883-43536304 GCA_007115665.2 Sequoiadendron giganteum | reverse complement strand
TCAACAAGATCACTGATCACAAAATGAAATCGGTTCTACAGGAGCGAGGTATTCTTACCAAGAAGGCCATTCGTCTCATTCTGGGTGAAATTTTTCTAAATTTAGAAGAATGTTATCGAGTTAATTCGGATATAACTGCTCGGTTTGTGGCGTCACTGTTAAATCTTTGTGTTCCAAAGGATGTGGTTGGGAGCATGGCTCACCAATTCTTCCATCTGCATTTACTGGGTGATCTTGACCAAGTCTTGGGTGCAGCTAAGCTAGGGGTTGGAGTTCCACGTCCGCGTGATCTCGGACGTGTAGGTGCCCCATTATTCCTTTTTTTTTTTGGATGTCGAAGGTGATAAACTTCTGCTACATCGTAGCCGCACTCTCTATGGATACGAGTTTCTCTGTAAGCTTTACCAGTATGAGCCCGTCGATAATTTCAACTGGCTGGATGAATTCCATCTGTATGAGGCTTTCTGAAAGCATTATCTAACTAGGTTTTTGGTTTATAGAAAAGAATCTATTTGCCCAGTTTAGTTATAGGCATAAAACGTATGGGTAATTCCCATTTTGATACAGGGAGTTAAATGTTTATAGCTTCTAGTTTTTAGGTTTACCAAATGCTACTCTCGAAGGAAAAAGACTATCTGATTAGGAAGTTTCAATTTTGTTTGTAGCTTTCGCAATCATGGTGCAAAATGTGTTGAAAAGTATTTGAACGTTATACTACAGTCTTAAATATTATGGTTTCAATCACCTGTTGTTTCTAATGAATGGGTTTCATTAGTTTAATTTTCCCGATTAACCACCAACATTGTGGATTTTTGATCAATGGAGCGGATAATTCCAAAGTTTGATTCTTGTTATTACTTCCCATTTTAATTCTTTTTCATCGATGCAATTTTAAGAGAATTTAAAAGAATTTGATTACGGTCATTTCCGTTTAAGCTTTCTTTCTATTCCAGGTTAATGCTATTTTTTAATTTCGATGTCACTGTGATGTATTTAAGGCGAGTAAAAATGATTTTTCTTTTTTTAGTCATGATTCATTTACCTCAACTCCAATTTTGTTTTAGTCTAATTTACTGGGTTATTTAAGCTCGTGTCCTAAGGGAAATTGGGGTTTTAATATTCAATGTGATTTCCCACTTTAATTATCTTTAACTGATTTCATCATTTAGCTTACCAAATTTTAGGCATTTTTGAGAAACAAAAAGGGTAAGAGATGTGTACCTTTGAGAAAAGTTTATGGTTAGATACATACCTTTGACTTGAGCCCTTTTTACCATTCTTTTCTATTCACGTAACTGCTAGGGTTTGGCTTCTTAGTGCCTCCTTATCTTTTTTGATTATTTCTTCTAGACCATCCCATAGGTATGCTTGGTTACTTTTTTTAATCTCAACATTCTGCTCAATCCCTAGATTTGACAACAAGTCTGCTTCTTTGTTAGCCTCTCTGTATATATGTTTTACACTATGTATTTGAACTTCCTCCATTAGTTCCTTTATCTAATTTAGCTTGGTTTGTAACGACTAGTCCCCAATTTTGCCACTTAGGGCAGCATTTATACAAACTATTGAGTCACACTCAATTTCAATGTTTATTATTCCATTCTCTTTGCAAACTAGTAGCCCTTGCAATATGCCCTCTAATTCAGCTCATTGTTTGTTACTACCGGTAGCTTCTTTGATACTGCTACAACCAAGTCGCCCATCACATTCCTTACGATGCATCATATTCCTGCTAGTCCAAGATTTCCCCTGGAAGCCCCATTAGTGTTCAATTTCATTGTCCCCTCTTGAGGGAGTTGCCACTTTGCATTTGATCTTTTTCCTTTAGAGCTCGGTGCTAATTTTGAAAAAGGCAGCACTCTTAGGTCTTTCCATCTTTTCATTAGTTCATTGTATCACAGCGTAAAACTTTCTTTCTTTTGCAATTTGATGTGTGTATTCATCCATTCCCGATAATATTACGTTCTATCATTTTTCATACCTCTACTACTTCCTTATTTTTTTCTTGAAAGATCCTCCTATTACGCTCCATCCATATATTCCATATGAGTATAGAGGGGGCTACTTGCCATATTTGGCCCCAAAAGGCCTTTGTCTTTTGAATAGTCCAACTTAAGAATAAATTTTTAAGCTTGTAGTTTCTTGGAGTCTCCCAACATAGCTTGCTTTGTAACCAATCCCAACCTTTAGTTGCAAAAGGGAAATTAAGCAATAAATGGTTTGCATCCTCACTACTATTTTTACACATGATGCACCATTGTGGGCCTTCAATTCCAATTGTTTTTATTTTGTCCCCAGTTAATATCCTGCCATGTAGAGTTGTCCATGTGAATGCCCCAACTTTTGGAAGGATCCACTTTCCCCAACAGAGTCTTTTTGGCCATTTGTTTTCTTCTTGTTTTAACTGGATTAGGTACCACAATTTTGCTATGTAGTTCCCTGATTTTGCCCCACACCAAATAATCTTGTCCAACTTTCCACTCAGAAACACTTTTCTTTCCTGAAGAATCTCTTTTAGATGATTCCTCACTTCTTCACTTACTATATTATTATCGAAGTTGATCCATTCATCTATACCATTGTTCCCTCTTTTGACAAAATTTTGAACCACATCCCCATATCAGCTTCTTAAGTCTTCTATATGGGGGGCCAACTCTGGGTATTCAGTGAGTGGCTTGTAACCTCCCCACAAATCCTTCCAAAAGTCAACCCTCTCCCCATTGTTAACTTGCCAAGTTAAGTGATCTGTTATTAGGTGCCTACAATTTGATATAAAATTCCATATATGAGACCCATTCCCAATATTTGCCATAGTTAAGATTCATCCTAGGTCTGAATTGTCTAGATATTTCTTTTGGACTACTTTACACCATAATAATGAACGCTTTTGGTATAGTTTCCATATTAGTTTAGCTCCCAATGCATTGTTTGGTGCCTTAATGTTTTTGATGCCTGCACCACCTTCTCCTTGGGACTTGCAAATAGTTTCCCAATGAACTAGGGGAATTTTGTGCTCTTCATTGGAACATTCCCATAAGAACTTTTTAAGGATACCTTCTAATCCTCCAGCTATTTTTTTTGTTAGCTGCATACATGACATTGAATAAATAGGTATTGTCGTTAGGACTGATTTAATGATAGTTATTCTTCCTTCCAATGTTAGCCATTTGCCTCGCCAACTCTGAGCTTTATCCCTGCATTTTTCTTTTATATGTTCCCATATGGAAGATCTTATGGCTCCTTTGAATAGTGGAACCCCAAGATATTTTCATGGTAGCTCATCTATGGTGTAGCCAAGAGTCTTGGCTATTCTTTTCTGTAGAATCTTCTTAGTGTTGAAAAATAAATCTTTGATTTCGCTTTATTTGTTTGTTGCTTTGATATGCTGATGTATTCCTCCAAGCATGCTCCTATTTCTTCTGCTTCCTTTAATGAGGATTCTCCATATAGGAGTGTATCATCAAGAAATTGTTGATGTGTAATTTCTTCTATTCCTCGAGCTACCTAGATTCCTTTCTATTGCTTTCTTGCTTGATATGAAGTTATATGCCTACTTAGGGCTTCGACCATAATAACAAATAGAAATGGGGAAATGGGGTCCCCCTGCTCTATTCCATTCAAACTTGAAAAGAAACCACATGGGCTTCCATTAACTAGAATTGAGCATCTTGTTGTTGAGATGCATTGGTAGACCATTTGGATCCATTCCTTGCTAAAGCCAAATTTCTCCAATATTCTTAGCAAAAATCTCCATCTAACTTTGTCATATGCTTTGCTAACATCAAGTTTAATCATCATAATTGGTGTTTTTTCCTTGTTAATGGTATGAAAATCTTCACTTTCCAAAATGATGCTATCCACTATGTCCCTTCTTGGCATGAAGCCACTTTGAGCTGCTGAGATTACTTTTCCCAATAGTCTCTGCATCCTATTTGCCATTGATTTGGATATTATTTTATATAAAGTATTACACAGAGATATCAGCTTGTAATCCCCAAAGTTTGAGCACGTTTCTTTTTTCGGTATAAGGGCTACCATTGTGTTATTTAAGTCTTGAACAAATCTTTTTTTCTTTCTGAGTTCTTCACATATTTCCTATATTTCTTCTTCTAAGAAATGCTAGCATTTATGGTAGAAGAAGGCAGGAAACCCATTTGGGCCCAGAGCTTTGTCTGAGTGTAGTTGATGTGTTGCTAATCTTATTTCCTATTTTGTAAAAGGTTCCATAAGCATTGCATTATCTTCTGAGGTTATTAACTCTGGTATATTTGCTAATATTCTTCTGTCATCCAGAATGTCCTTATCCCCAGATCCAGAGATAGAAGTTGCTTATAGAAATAGATCACCTCCTTTTTTTATCTCTTCTGGTTCCACTATTGTGTTCCCATCTGCAAGTTTTATCTCTACGATTCTCTTATATACTTGCTTGATTTTTGTTGTGTTATGGAAAAATTTTATATTGGCATCACCTTCTGCTAACCACAAATCCCTTGTTTTAGTTCGCCAATACTCCTCTTCTCTTGCCAATACCTCATTATATTCAACTATCAATTATTTTTCTTTTAAGTAATCCCTGTGATACATTCCTGGTTCCATTAATTTTTTATTTAAATGTTCTAATTCTTTTTCTAAACTTTCCTTCTTAGTGAAAATATTTTTGAAGATTTCCTTGTTCCATACTTGGAGCTTCCCTTTAATATACTTGAGCTTATTTATAAAATTGTAGCTTTTAGTATCTCCATATCTTGGGGCTGACTTCCACCATGATTCAATTTGTTCCATAAGTCCCTCCTTCCAAAACCACATCTTTTTGCATTTGAAATAGGTTTTATTTGTTGGTTCCTCATTCGAAATGGTTAATTTGACTAGAAGGTGGTTTGAGTCGGGAAAATGAATTATTTATGCATCTAGTTTTGATTTTCCAGCTAGCCAGTCATGGGAGAAGATAAACCTATCCAATATCTCTTTGATGCATCCTTCCCTTGATCTTTTATTTGACCATGTGTAGGATCCATTCCTTATTTTTGCTTCCACCAGGTTAATTTTCTCTAGGAAGTGCCCAAATGCCTCCATTGAAGGGGTTCTTATTTGCCTTCTACCTAGTTTTTCTTCAGTTCTTAAAAATGCATTAAAATATCCTCCCATAATAATTCTTTTAACTCCTTGCTTATAAATTCTCTGGCTCATAGTATTTCATAGGATTTCTTTATCATTATTTCTTGTTGGTCCATAGATATTGAAGATGTAAAATTTGGAAATATTTTTCAAGCTTATAACTTTGAACATAGTAGCCCTTTATTTTCCTTTGTTATTAAGTTGATTTTAGCCATATTGGTTCTCCGAAGGATTCCCAGAACACTTGCAATTCCTTATGGTTTAGCTAGGATAGATTCCCACCCTTTTTTCTATGATAGCTTCTTATTTTCATCTTCAATTTTTGTTTCTTGAAAAAGCATGATATCTACCTCTATTTTTTCAATTTGGTGCCTAATTAGTCACCTTTTGTTTGGGGCATTGAGACCCCTAATATTCTAGGTTAGGATCTTCATAGTTCTTAATTGAGGGAGTGCTCCTCTCCTAGTTTCTTCTGAAGGAAATTTCTAATGCTTTTTAGCCCTTTTTCTTGCGCAAGTTCTTCCCTTTTCTTCTTGTTTGTCTTCTTGCCCTTTTTCTTTTTCCCTTTTAGAATAATTGGGGCCAGTATTTGTGTTGTTGTTTGGGAAATATTCCTCTTTTCTATTATGTCTAGTTCTTCAAAGTCTTCGTTTTCACTTTCTGAACATAATTCTTCTTCTTCTTCTCTTAATTATGTGTTCAGTTCCTCTTGTATAGATAATAAGTCCATTTTTTTGGATACAAATGTTGTTGTTTTCTCCTTTATATCTTCACTATTACCTTTTTATGTTTGGTTTTCTAGGTATAGCTTTCTTTCTTCCTGAATTTTGGTATTCTCCTTCTTTGGGGCCACCTCTATCTTCTCCACCGTAGCCTTTCTCCTTCATACTATTTTCCTCTTCTAAAAGCCTCTACAATTTATTGTTTCATGATCCCATTTTTTGCAGAGTCTGCAAAAAACCTTATTGCTTTCTATTTCCACCTCTTACTTCCAAGTCCCTTTTTTATATTTCAATGTGATTGTCTTTGGGATCCTTCTTATTGTTGCTATTTTGATCCTTGCATATAGATAAGAGTTATTTTCCAGTATTTTGGTGTCCATCTCAATTAGGGTTCCCAGAGTTTTCCCAAATTTTTCCAGGCTCTCCTTCTATCAGTATTCTAGTGGTAGATTGTATAATCTTTATATGGGATAGGATCTAAAGGGTTGAAATTAGGTATCCATTTCTGTATAAATATTGGGCTGCCCTCCAGATCCATTGGCCCACCTTCCACAATATCATTTCTATCCTCTTCATTAAGAAAAAATACTGTGAAATAACCATTCGGCGGGAACTTTAAACTGTGATTCTGCTTGATCTTCTTTTTTTTTTGAATTTGTTATTGATTCCCTACTTCTTTTAGGGTCGATGATTGTACATATAATGGCAACCTTGCATAGAAATTCCTTATCCTCTGATATCACATCTTCTAAATCAATTTCTATTTGGTTTTCCTGCTCTCTGGTTTCTTAAAAAAAAAATCATCTTTTTCCCCATTTTAGGTTTGACCTTCTTCTTGTTTCCATCTTTTCTTCCCTTTGCCTACTTCTATGAACTTTTTAGTGGAGTCTCTTCTTTCTTACTTATTTTATATCCTTGATTCCTTCAGTGCTATTGTGGAAAAGTTTCTACCTTCTCTCCTTTATTTTGGAACCTCTCTGAAATTATTTCTCTTATCTATGTTTGTTGAACCTTCTTCTATGGTTTATTTCCAGATTATTGGGCCATGTAATGTAATGAGGGACTTTGAAATCAACCCTTAGCCCGTTCTCTTCTACTATTTGTCTTCTTTGAATGTTTCTCCTTTCTCACCCTTCATGGTTTAAATTGTGTTCTGATTTTCGATCTTCTTTTCATGTATTGAAGTTTTGTTCATCTTTATTTTCCTTTGTTTTTGTATGATCTATTTTTCACATGTTTGTTTTTGAATTTTGTAATTCGTATTTCTTGTTCGCTAGCAGAGCCATTTTATGAGTAATATTAAAATCATTCTATTATTCATAATATTATATTATTATTTTGGTATGAGTATTATATTATTCTTATTATTAAATTATTCCCACTATTACATTATTATTAATTTCTTTTTTTAAATATTATACATAGTAAAATATTATGATTCTTAATATTATATTATTAATAATAAAATATTACTAATATTAAATTATTATATTATTTTACTATCATTATATAACTATTAATAATATATTATTCTTAGAATTATATTAATAATACTAAATTATTATATTGTTGCTTTATTATTATTTTTTAATATTATACTTGGTAAAATATTATTGTCCTTAATATTACGTTCTTTTTTGTGCTTAGATTTGACAAGTGGTGTTTTTATCTCTCTATGTGAATATTAATATTCTTTGATTGAGATCCATGTTTTCAAATCAAAAAAATGTGAGATAAAGTGTAGGTTGTTGATTGTTTATCACATTTAAATATGATCCATGTTTACAAATATTAAGAATGTTGGATTAGTTGTAGTCTATCAATACCTTGGAATACATATTTTTTTTAAAAATAGTATCCATGTTTTAATGTAAAATAAGAGAAACAATAAATATATCAAATATTTAATATTCAGATATATTTATTATGTAACTATACATATATTTTATTATTGATGCAACTATTCCTTGACTAGTTGTTGATTGTAGTCAATTTAGGAGTTGATCTATTGTTCACTTAACAATCTTTGTATGAGTTAATTTAGGAGTTAATATTTATGTTTTAGACTGTTGTTGCTTAATAGTCTTTGGAGTCAATTAAGGATTTGATATTTCAGTTTAGGAGTTTATTTAGGAGTTTTTTGGTAAATAAATAGGAGAGAGCTAGACTCGTAGGAGTTAGCTTTTTCTAGAGATGTAGTCTTGTTTTGAATAATAGAAACAGAACATTTTTCAAATGAGTAAGAAACTCTAGCATTTGTATTTTTGGTTTTTTTTCTATTATGTGTATTTCCTCAGTATTACAAAGGGAAAGTCTATCAATTTGCAAGTTATGAGGTTCTGAGGATTGTCTGCATCAATTATATAAAGTATATAATATTCAATATAACATAACATTATAAAATTATATATTTATATTATATATTCAAGTGTATATTTTGGTATATAATAATTTTTTTATAATAATCATCTTAATTAATATATTATATTATGTAAAATTAATTATATTTTATTACTATATTATTATTTTTGTTGCATATATATTATATATATTTCATTGATATTATTAAATTATATTATATATAATAAAAATTAGAATATTATTATTATTACATAATATTTATAATATATCTTTAGTATATAATGTAATTTGGGGCCCACACACATAATTGACTCTTATAAAAGGAATCATGATATAACATTTGCATTTTGATTGGTTGATTTTTTGGGTAGATAATGACTAAGTATATAAATATTATAATCTTAATGCAATCATGATAATGTAATCTTAATTGATGGGCCTTCTGATCGAAGCACAAAATAAAATGGTAAATAAAAAAATAAAATGACAGCAAGAAGGAAATATTTCCCATCAATAGTGAAAACAAGATGAATGGCCACATTCATTCTCACTATCTTGCATCGATTATCTGTCAATCCCTACCATTGTTGAACAAAATAAGCTCCATGAACTTCAAATAAGGATAGGCCTTGGCATAAACATACAAGTTATCTATTCACAACAAAGAAATGTATCAAGTCTTGGCTTTTTTGAAGTCATCGCAATAGCCTACATGGCCTAAATTTCATGGCCATTGATTGTATTTAATATTTTATCATAATTTACAACTAGCAATCACATCTTGGTGTGCAATGGGTATGTTGAAGACGTGTAGAAGGTCAATTAGGAAAAAAAATGGTCTTTTTTTGGGAAAATTTTTTACAGTACATGAGTTCAATTGGTAGGTCATTTACCAAATCATGTTTGTGCAAAAAAAGGTCTCAATGAAGAATTGATAGCTTCAAATAAACTATGTATCCTTTTATAGGGATCCAAACACAACTGAAACAAAACATTTGAATGAGGAAGATAATTAGGCTCAATTACCAACAAAATTGTGTTATGTTTGCATTAGAGAGAGGGAGACATAGAGATAGAAAGAGGGAGGGATAGCGGGGGAAGAGCAAGAGAGAGAAGAGGGGGTAAGGAGATAGAGGAAAAAAATGAGTGAGACTTAAAGAACAAAGAGAGGGGATTTGAGAGTATTAAATTACATTATGCCATTATTTTCCTTATACCCAATCTAGTGTCTCAAACTACTATGATCAAGGAAAACAGGGAAAAAGCACATGTTAAGGTTATGTAAATTGACACCATTTTGGTTGTGAAAGTCGATGAAAGCATCCCTCTAGATGGCCTTGTAATATCTGGTACAATTTTTTTACATGATAGTAGCTTAACATTTGAATTTGTACATATGGAAAAAAATAGACAAGACAAGGTGGGTGAAACTACAATTATTTTCCTTATTCAAGGGTTTTGTTTCAATCATGTTTGAATCCTTGTAAATGGATGCATATCACTTCTCCATTGAGACCTTTGTTGCAAAAAAGTACCCAAAAAATAAACCATTTTTTTCAAATTGACTTTCCACACCTCTTTGGTGTACTTATTGTACACCAAGGTGCGATTGCTAGTATAATATTATTGTACAAAGAAAATTGTTATTATAGAAAATTGTGGGGTGAAAATAATTAAGTTGATGTGTTAATATTTTAAATTGTTATGATAAGAAACTTGTGTACTCTATTCTTAGGAACATATTTGTACACATGCTCTAGAAGTGCACATGTACAAGCTTATATGGATATCAATCTGTTGGTAAATAGTTTTGTTGCTACAAATAATCAATAGAATCGCTCAATGGGAAGCGAAAATATGCACCAAAAAATGGATAAATTGTTATGGAGTAACAATTATCCTTTACGTTTGGAGGGGTAGCTCCCTCGTATGACATATTTTTTAGTTTTTTGAATTTAAGAAAATAAGGGTGTGCTTTTAAGTAGAAAACATGAAAAGGCAAACTAACATCTATCCATAGCCATAAAATAGATGCGATTGAAAGAAACTCAAGAACCTCAACAAAATATTTTAAAAGATGAACACCACCAATATCACAACTCACACACTAGATTATCAATAATAGAAGGACAAACTCAACTAACTCCAATTTTACTTGTTCGTAAGAGAAAATAAATGCAACACAAAGAACATAGCATCTATAAAGAGAGTTAACATTCCAACAATTATCAGAGTTCGCAAAATCATTCATAAATTCTCAACAATTATCAGAGCTCATAGAATTATTCATAAATGCTAAGTATCACACTTATATTCATTGCACACAAACAAAGAAATCCTTTCAGAAAATAACAAAATTTTATTGTTCCTCCTTTAGATCTGGTTTCCTATTGTACATCACAGTGTAATATGGACACTCACAAGTAGACCGAATATTGGACCCTGCATAATGGTTTCAGATTACATATTTATAAATTTCCCTAATGAGCTCTTTTAGTTTCGTAATTGTTTCTTTAAAACTCATTGCAAAAGAATTTCTTCCCCTTCGAAAGTTTAAGAGCCAAACGGTTTATAACTAATTCTCTAAAAGAATCGTTAAAATTAAATACAACATATGAGATTAAATGTCCAAAGAGCCATATGGTTGTTGCTGAAGCGACAGGTTTAAAAGAACTTTATTTGCTCTGTCCTCTTTTAATTTCGTTGACTTAGCATATTCCATTTGGATGAATTTCTTTTTATAGCATTTCACCCTTTTCCCTCTTCGTAACCGCTCCTTTGAATACAAATCGACTCTTGATTTATTTATTTTAAGAAAAACTTCTCGATTTCTCTTTTTCATTTCGTCATCTGGCACTTGAAAACCACTTATCATTTAACAAATAATCATGTGGAAGGCTTTCATTTTTAGGCTGGACCTCAATTGGAAACCTTCTATCATTCATTAAATTAATTGATCGCTTCCAAATCCTTTATGAAGTGTCAGCTTTCAAAGCAGTAGTTACAACTAATTCAGGTGCCGCCAAAAGTTTGCAAAACATCATGAAATACCAAAATCTTTTGTTCATACAATTTTAACAATGTGCATTATGCGTCGGGCCAATGTCATGTAATTTTAGTGTTCCACGAGGTTTCGGTGATTGGCATGGGGACAGAGGGACAACACGGAACGTATTTCAGGGATGCGAGAATGGAGGGGTCTAAGTTTGGGGACGATGAGGGGACAGCGACAGAGGATGATGACGGGGGACGGTTGCGGGGGGCGGCAAGGTTTTGCAATACATATAGTATTTGAAAAAATAGTTATAAAAAGATGTATAAGTATAAGAATTATACATCTTGGAGACAACTAGGAGTCCCCTAGACGTATTGAGGACACCCCAGCATCCTTGATGTCCTAGAAGCATCTTGGAGATAGTGACACTGGTGGTGGGATGGTCGCGCTGGTGGTGGCTGGTGGGGGGACGTCTACCCCAAGTCCCCAAGTCTCTGAGACGTCTCCGTCTAAGAAACACAAGGTTTTTTAGGGGGACACGTCCTCGTGGAACACTATGTTATTTACCTTTGCCGCTAATCTTGTTGGAAATATGTGCCTCAATCTAGCTGGCTTGTATTGCTTTGGTTCGGGGACTTCATGTGTTCCACTTATTTCTTGTTGCCGAGACTTTGTCTACTCAGTGGGACTCCTGGGGGTGTTCTAGCGATGACCCGATGGGTCTAGCTTGGTGGCATGCTTTATCGACTGGCGATCACTATTGGTGGAAGACTTTGTGTTGTTTCACTGATGCACCGATGCAATGAGCTTTGGCTTCATTGGTAGAGTGCTCTCATATCGATAGGTGACATTTCATGTCCCACCGATATGCCGCTAATGTGTTGAGTGGTTGAAGTTGGACCAAGCGGCAATGAACCTGATCGATGGTTTTGATTGGTTTGATTCGATGATGTCCATTGCGTTTCGTGCCATCCTGATGCAAGTACCATTGAGACTTTTTTTATGAGCGGAATTACTCGTGCGTTTGACACGTGACAGTGAGTTAAAGCGGTGTTCGCAGTGGAAGGATGGTGGGTCCCAAGCTTTATGCTAAGTGTTGCTAGCCACAGACACTTGTCGGCATTTCAGAGAAAGGCCGTGGAATATTGCGGATGCCTTTTGAGATGCCCCGAAATTTTATGAGTGGATTACATGTAGCTCGGTGGGACTCGACTGTGTTCTAAGCAGAGTGCAAGGATGATGGATGCATAGCAGTAGCGAAAGTTTTTTCCAAGCGAGCTTGAGGGAATATTTGTGTTTCCCTCCTTGGTGCCTTAGAAGTCCACGAGCGATGGACGTGTGTCTCGATGGGCCCGGCTGCGGCGGTGGTTGTGTTCGGCTGGCGGTTCTGTGGGGGTTTGCTAGCTGTTGGCGGTTGTTTGGCTAACCGCCATACTGTGAGGGCTTTCCCCTTGGCTAGCCACAGAGTTGTTGATCGTCAAACCTCAAAGGTTTGACTGATGGTTAGCGATGGAGCTCAGGGTGACCAATTTGCAAGCGCTGGACGAATGGCAGTACGACACGTGGTGAAATCTCATTGGTTGATTTTGCATCGTTGTTGCAGATCAATGGCTAGTGATTGAAAGCTTGGATTCTTGTCTCAAGGGTTTGATTAGAGTGCAGAATTGATTGTAAGGTGGCTCGATGTCAACTACTAGGGTAGTGGACGCAACTTGAGATGGTAAAGCTTTTCAGTGGGGTATTCTTAGACCTTGATGGTCATTGGTTAACATATGTCTATGAAGCTGATAGAATGATTGACTGGAGCCGAGGCCGATTGGTGTTGAGCCGAAAGGAGAGGCCAGATGTTGATCGATAGTAAGCCAAAGTCGAGAAGTTGAATCTAAAAGCAGAGCAAGCCGATAGAGATCAGATCGAAATATTGAATGATCGGTGGATCGGTAGATCCATGATCGGTGAGCTCGGTTAGTGATCAGAGAGTGTGTGTTTGAGCGATATGCGCAGAGCATTGTAACCACGAACACTAAGACACTCAAAACCTGAGTAGATGTGAACCTAAGGTGGCCACTAGGTTGTGCCGGCTGAAAGGTTGGTTGTGCAAATGGGTTGAGGAGCTGAAGGGAATCTTCACTATATTTCTTGAGAAGACATTGTAATAGTACAAGATTGCAGATCTATGTTGTTGCCTGTATTTCTCTAGATGAACAAGATGTAACTCCTGTAATGGTTATGAGCCTGATATTGTATTGTAACCGTTTAGTTGTTGAATAATACAATGGCTCTATCTTTTGGAGTGTGGGGTTTTTACCCGAGAGGGTTTTTCCCACGTAAATCTGTGTGTTCATTTGTTTGTGTGTTCATGGTGTTGAATCTGGTTTAAGTTTGCATGTGCTTTTCTCATAAGGATCAATGGGGGTGTACAACTATGCATGTTTTCACTTTGGGGCATAGTTGTTAGTGTTTCTGGAGTGATTTGAAGAAATGAAAGTCACTAAGGCACTACTGGTTTTAGATTTTAGATCTAAGACGTTCTCGTACGGTAACCCCAACAAGTGGTATTAGAGCTGGTTAAAAGAGGTCAAGGCTTGTTCATGATACCAGCATGCGGTATCAGAGCCTTCTCCTAGTTACCGAAGATATGGGTATTTCTCCTACGAAGATTTTTGAGCCTGGAAAGCTTGAGGAAATCTAGAGGAATCAGCTGATGCTTGATCTTTCCGATGAGTAAGAGTTCCTGCTCTTTTGATTCAACATGCAACATGAAAGACATTGGAGGTTTTGGAGTTGATCATATTGTGGTGATGTTGTTTGAGGCTCCTGTTTGGCAACAAATGATCCTGATGCAAGGGGCGTGAGGTATGCTTATGGTTGTGTTGCAACAAAGTGTGATTCTACTGGGTGTCTATGTGAGAGGCCCCCTAGTGGTATGGAGTTGCTTGGGTTGTTTCGCAACCATGGACTATTGTGCTTGTGTTGGGTGTTCTAACTTAGCACTGAAGGTGGTTTCTCTATTACCCTGATTGCATGATGGCTATGAATTTGATCTTGGGTGGTCTAGAAACTTCTGAATAGCTTGGCTCTCTCGCATGCTTGTGCATGGTTGTGGTTTTGGAATTGGTCTAGAGTAGGCCTAGAGTTCTTGTTTACCTGTACCTTGTACTTGTATGTTTCAGATTCATGTTTTTGGTGTTGAAGGGTTTTCTATAGATTTTTCTAAAAAGTCTATGATGCATATTCATGTGCGTTCACTGTTCTGGTTAACCGTGATGGTTGTGTGCAGACTCCTGAGTCGTCCAGATGTGTAGTGAATATGGAGGTGCATGTGTGTTTTGGAAACATGGTGGTTTTGTAGGTTTTGCATGGTCAAGTAAACCTTGTGGTTATGTGCAGTTGTTGTTAATCTATTTTCTAGACCCTAGCTTCTGGGGTGTGTCTAGATGAGATAGTTGCAGTTCTACATGGTTTGAGGAGGTGTGATGTCTTCTCTACATGGGAGTGTTGGTATGTGTTTTTCATTCAGCATTCTTGTGGTGTTTCTTATCGGTTTCCTAGACTATGGTGCTTGGGTTGTGGACATGATTGGTGAATCAGATCTGAGCTTGATCTGGTGTTTGAGTCATGTTGTCTACATGGTTCTTTTTTTGAGATCTCAGTTGTTCAGTTTCCAGTGTGATAATAGATTTGCAGGCTTCATTGTTTGGATCTACAAGTTGAGCATATTGTGGGCTATCTTTACCTACATGTTTGATGTGAGTCAACTCAAAAGTGGACTGTCAATATCCACGAGGTAGTTTCAATTTTGATGCAAATTTGTTAGCTGGCCTTGTCTATGGCCACTTGTGCAATGGTGTAGCTATTTTGGGATGTGAGGGGGAATGGCATTGAGTACCTGAATAGTCGGTGATGGGGACCTATAGCAAGAGTATCATGATGTCATTGAGACCTTGATACACATTCTAGTGTAAGTTTTTGATAGTGATGGTGCGGTCTACGTGATTTGGAGATCTTGGTGTTGTTCAATGTTGTCGATTGTACCTGGAGGTGTTTCGGATCAACAGATGGTTGGTCATGGTGCTTAGAAAGCTCAGTTTCACAGTTCAGTGGGAGCTTTAGCAGTGACTGTGTATTCATCACTTGGTGGTGAATGATCTTCTTTGGTGTTGCAGATGTTTCCGAAGGGACTCTTAGACCCTGTTGTTGCAGAAGAGTTCTTTCGCATTTGCATAGGGAACTATTTGAAGATGCGTAGCATCCTGGAGCCATGGAGGACTCTTGCAAGTTTTTGGTTGAGGTGTTGGTGGTGCTTGATGGGCAGTGGCCTTTTAGAGTTTTGGCATGAGGCTTTGCTCTTGAGACCACGGTGGAGTCACCTAAAGCATGGTATCTCCTAAGGGGGATGGTAAGATCATGGTGTCATGATAAGTTCATGTTCCTAGGTTTTTAGCTTTAACAATGTTCTGGTGTTTCTCTATGTTTTGAGTGCATTGGTCATGTGCTTGAGAACTTAATGTTCACTACAGTAATGCAGATTGGAGTCTAGCATGAGATGATCAGTTGCTGGTGCTCATGGATGCATGGAGAATAAGGTGAGGTTGTTGCTACTATTTATAGTTGAAAGTCTAAGTAGCCTACACCTTGGTTGAATGCAAGTTCAACATAGACTGATAAGGAGATTGCTCTTAGATAAGTCATGGCGGTTGTTATATCCTAGAGGAGCATCTTTTTCCCTTGGTCTTCTCAGCAGTGAAGTTCTTCTGAGAGGTATTTTCCCATTATATCTTTCAGATGTGTTTTATGCTTGCTTTCATGATGTGGATCTTGAATTCTGTTCTATGTTTCTAGAGGATTCATAGTGAAAGTTGGGAAGCATAGTTTATCTCCTGGTACTTTTGAGAACTGGTAGGAGATAAGTGTATGGGTTGGTTTGATCTTCTTTGAGTGGCTTCCCTTTAGGATGTGAAGGAGATCATACTTGACATATTTGGCATATAGAAGTGTGTGTAGGAGGGCATGTTTGGTTTGCAGGTTTGCATATCATTATGGATGTTCCTTGGTGCTACATGGCTATTCTCTTCTATGTGTTGTGATTGGTAGACTTGGTATGCCTAGATTACTAGTGATGGTGCCCTATTTGTTGGGATGCTAACAAAGAGATGCGTTGAATGCACTCATTTTGGTTCTTTGCATTCATTTGGACATTACATTTGTAGTAGGAGTACCTAGATGTGTTTGGTCTTTTAACTAGTTGGCACATGGTGCTTGGTTTGTAGTTGATGCGTGGATATGTGATGGCATGATTTTACTAATGTGCATAACTTGGAGGTATGGGTGATTGGATGGATTAGCACAAGCTATGGGTGTTATTTTCAGTCGTGTGGGTTTGATCAGTTGGATGGGTGCAGTCAGTTTTCTAGTTTCTGTTCTAGCTTATTGTTTTTTCTTGTTCTTGAGAATGACTACATGTTTTGTGGTCGTGTTCGAGAGCTTTGAAGCTGGAGTTGCTTCTGGATAGCTAGTGAGCACAGTGGAGTGGTGACAGCTTGATCCCTTTGTTGTTCTAAGGATTCGATGCTTTTGTTCTAGAGACTAGTGCAGTTTCGCCTTGGCTTATACCTTTTTCCTGTGAAGGACGGCTAGAACTATTTCCTATGTTTGTAGACATCTCGGATGTCATTGTAGGTGTCTTGATTGGAGTGCGGAAGAATTATGGAGAGATTCTTGTGTTCGGGTTCTGGAGGAAGCTAGAAAGTCTTCTTCAAGTGCAAGATTATTGGAAATATGTGCCTCAATCTAGCTGGCTTGTATCACTTTGGTCTGCGGACTTCATATCTTCAACTTATTTCTTGTTGTCAAGACTCTATTTGGTCGGTGGGACTCCTGGGGGTGTTTTGGCAATGGCACGACGAGTCTAGCTTGGCGACATGCTTTATCGGTTGGCGATCACTATCGACGGAAGAGTTTGTGTTGTTCCACCAATGTGCCGATGCGACAAGATTTGGTTTCATCGGCAAAGTGTTCTCATATCAGCGGGTGACATTTCACATCCCACTGATATACCGATAATGTGTTGAGCGGTTGAAGTTGGACCAAGTGGCAATGAACCTAATCGACGGTTATGATTGGTTTGATCTGATGGTGTCCTTTGCGTTTTGTGCCATTCTGATGCAAGTACTACTGAGACCTTTTTGTCGAGCGTAATTTCTTGTGCGTTCGACACGTGGCAGTGAGTTAAGGAGGTGTTCGCACCGGAAGGATGATGGGTCCTGAGGTTTATGCTAACTGTTTCTGGACGTGGACACTTGTCGAAATTTCAGAGAAAGGCCATGGAATATTACGAATTCCTTTTGAGATGCCCTGAAAGTTTGAGCGGCTTACACGTAGCTCGGTGGGACCTGAGTGTGTTCTAATCGAAATGCGAGGATGATGGACGTATGGTAGTAGTGAAAGATTGTTTCGGGCGAGCTCGAGGTAATATTTGTGTTTCCCTCCTTGGTGCCTCGGAAGTCCACGAGCGGTGGACGCATGTCTCGGTAGGCCCGACTGCGGTGGTGGTTTTGTTCGGCTGGCGGTTCCGCAAGAGTTTGCTAGTAGTTGGTGGTTGTTTGGCTAACCACCATACCGTGAGGGCTTTTCCCTTGGCTAGTGATAGATTTTTTGACTGTTGAACCTCGAAAGTTTGACTGATGGTTAGCGATGGAGCTCAGGGTGACTGATCTGCAAGTGGTGGATGAATGGTAGTACAACACATTGAAAAATCTCATTGGTTGATTTTGCATCGTTGTTGCAGATCAGTGGCTAGTGACCAAAAGCTTGGGCGCTTATCTCGAGGGTTTGATCAGAGTGTAGAATTGATTGCAAGGTGGCTCAATGTAAGCTATTAGGGAAGTGCACACAACCCGAGATGGTGAAGCTTATCAGTGGGGTATCCTTAGATCTTGATGGTCGCTGGTTAACATATGTCTATCTAAAGTTGATAGAATGATCGACTAGAGCCAGGGCCAATTGGTAGTGAGCCGAAAGGTGAGGCTGGATGTTGATCGATAGTAAGCCAAAGCTAAAAAGCTGAAGCTGAAAGAAGAGCAAGCCGATAGAGATTAGATCGAAAGATCGAATGATTGGCAGATTGGCAGATCCATGATTAGTGAGCTATGTCAATGATCGGAGAGTGTGTGTTCGAGCGGTATGTGTAGAGCATTGTAACAATGAACACTGAGACACTCGAAACCTGAGCAGATGTGAACCTGAGGTGGCCGCTAGGCTATGTCGGCTGAAAGTTTGGCTGTGCTAATGGGTTGAGGAGCTAAAGGGAATCTTCACTATATGTCTTGTGAAGAGATTGTAACAGTGTAAGGTTGCAAATCTATGTTGTTGCCTTTATTTCTCCAGATGAAAAAGATGTAACTCCTGTAATGGCTATGAGCCTGATATTGTATTGTAACTATTTAGTTGTTGAATAATACAGTGGCTATATCTTTTGGAGTGTGAGGTTTTTTACCTAAAAGTGTTTTCCCCACATTAATTTGTGTGTTCATTTTTTTTTCTATTCATGGTGTTGAATCTGGTTTAAGTTTGCATGTTCTTTTCTCAGAAGGATCAATGGGGGTGTACTAATGTGCCTGTTTCCACTTTATGGCATAGTTGTTAGTGCTTTTGTAGTGATTTGAAGAAATGAAAGTCACTGAGGCACTACTAGTTTTAGATTTTAGATCTGAGACGTTCTTGTATGGTAACCCCAACAAATCTTAGCTGAGGATCAATCAGCTTTGATAGTTTTTCTTTGTGTAAAAATCCTTGTGTGAAATTTCATGAGCTTATTTCCACCATAAGTTTTTTATCTTGAGTACAAGAATAAATAAGGTTAAGATCACTTAAGCTTAGCTCATCCATATTTGGACTAAATGATGTGGGTAAAGCTGCCATCTCAAGAGAACACTCAATATATTCTTGCAATTTTCTTGTACATTCCTTCAAGTAACCTAAACCTTCCTAGAGAAATGTCACCCAGGCCTCTTGGAAAAATGAGGATATGAAGTAGCAGGTATTTTAAAATTAGGGTTAGCATAAAGAGCCAGTCCTTGAAGAACTATCACCGATCTCAGTATCAAAACATAAGATGTCAAAACATCAAAAGGATGTTCTTATAGAATGGCCCCAAATCCATCCACAACGGTTTTAAAGTTTAGCTCACTCACTATTAAATTCAGTGCTTCATCAAAGAATTTTTTAAATGTCGAAACAATAGGTGTTACATCTATATCAGGTGATAGAAAATCCAATGCATAATCTTGCCTTAACCATGTGAACAACATGACCAATGATGGAAAATGTAGCCTCTTGAGGTGTCTCACTCATTATTCCAAAATCCAAAAATGCAAGTTTTCCCTTAGGTGTGGCAAGAAGATTCCCTAAATGTGGATCTTCATGAAAATAGCCATACTCAAGTAGCTAGCTAAGACTACATTGGATACCCGTGTTCACCAGACCTTGTAAGTATTTTTCAAAGTTATACTGCTCGCATATGATTATTCTGATTTGATTCAAGTGGCCACTTCCTTGATGAAGAGCCAACTTTAGTGCAAATAACCCAATCTTAAGAATATTTCTGTATTATGGCCAAATACCTTGATCAACTCTTCTCAGAAGGAATTTCACATCATGCATTATGAGTAATGACTCAGTTATGATTACATGCAAAATATCAGTTAAATAATATCCTAATGCTTCCATATTTTTGTCATGCTTCCAAGAATTTTATGGGTTAATGAGATCACACTTCTCAAATACAAAGTCATGATGTCCACTACAGATTATAAATGAGATTGGTTAATAACTTTATTAGATAGCAATCAAGATAGGCATCGATAGTGATGTATCTATAATCAGGGTTAAAATATTAAAGGTTAGGCAATAATGGAGATAAATCAAACCCTAATAAAAAATGAAGCACAAATAAACATAAAGAAATATTACCAAATCTTCATGCCACCATTGATTCACCTTCATTGCACTTCTCCATTTTGCTTGAATATAGTAATTTCCCTCAGATTTTTGAGTATGCAAATAGGCCTATGACAATGACAAAGCAAAATATTGAAGATTCTAAATGACTATGGATGTACTTGATTTAATGACTTGATAGCAAGATAGCAAGATGACTCTAGAAAGTTTGTGGGTGGATGATAAATGACAATGACAAGATTTTTTATAGGGAAGTCAATTTCAAATGAAAGGATAAGATTGAAAGACAATTAATCAATGGCCAAGATTAAAATATGAGGTCTGAAATAGGGTTAGGGCTAAATTAGGGAAAATGATAAGGATTGACGATCAAGATTAAATTATAAGATACTTCAATCAAAGGTGGAGGTTAATTGAGAAGTGGATAGGTAAGGATCGACACGAATAAAGAGGAGAGAGGAGAAATTAAATAATAAAATTATTTAATTTAGGTGGCTAATGAATAATTAAATAATGAAAATATAGAGGAATGTGGCAAAGAGGACATTTTGAATTAAATAATAATTTAATTCAAAATTCAAGAGAGTGGACCAAATTAAATAAATAAAATTTATTTAATTTATGATGGAAGAGGCTAATGAATTAATTAAATAATTTAAAATAATTATTTGATTATAGTGGAAAGTGGATAAAAATTAAATCAATAAGAATTTATTTAATTTTAGAAAGAAAAGGACTTAATTAGTGACATAATTAAATAAATTAAATTTATTTAATTAATCAAGGAGGAATAAAGATAGAAATGAATTAATTAAATAATTAGAATTATCTAATTAATAGAGGACTTATGACCTTAGGAAATAATTAAATAATTAAAATTATTTAATTATGAAGAATGAGAGGGAAAATGATAAAAGATTTATGAAGAAAATAAGAGTCGTAGGCCTAGGAAAAATTTTAGTGTCTATATTTTGCCCCTTTTTGATACAATGCAGTCTATTGCATTGTTTCAAAGAAATTTGAGTCAAATGTGCCCTAATGTAAGCAAGGTAGACTTATGCCCCCTCAAAATAATTTTATAAATTTTCCAAAAAAAATTCAAAAAATTTGAAAATTGTTCCGAAAAGGTGAAATTAATAGGGAGAAAATTCCATGGTGATGAAAGAAATGACTTTTAGCACCCTCGGGGTATATAGACTGCAGTTTCAAGGCTTAAGAGAAGTGTAGCCAGCACAAACCCTATTAAAACCCTAATTTTTAGGAGGTATAATTAACAAATTGGCAAGTGAAAAGCTCATTTTGCACATTTGGATTTTGGAGATTAGGAGCTTTGAGTAAAAATGGAGCATGTTCCCCATAGTGAGCACGAAGCATACTGAGTGTGTAAATTCAGACGACCGAAGGGTGCAGGAGATCTGGTGAGTTCCTACAAACTCACTTTGTCAAATTTTGATTTCACGCACTTTTAGGTAGGTTAAAATTTTAGTAGTCAATTGCGTCATTCAGGGATAGCCGCAAGTGCTATCACGTTTGACGCAATTTCCTATGATTCGATGCAAGTGATAAGAACATGCCTAGGGTAGGATAGGGATTTGAATTTTTTTGACACATTTGTGGGTTGCTTAATTGTAGTTGTGAATGAGCGACGTAAGTGACTGCAGTTATGCACAACTGTTAGGGATTAGATGCAACCGCCTTAGGAATGATGCAAGTTTAGGCATAGGTCTTGATTGATTTAGGGTTTCTATGCAATCGAGCTTCTATGATGCATCTGCGAAAACATGCGACACAATCGCCACTACACGACACAACTAAGAATTATGTGATGCAATTGACTGGTGATAAAGTTGCCCTAGATTAGGATTGACTTGCTTCTATGGCATGTGCCATATAGGTTGAGGTAATTTTCTTAACTGACTCAGTGTTTGTTGTGCTGGCCATAGGTTCATCTAGATCTGATTTACACATGATAGTCATGATCACCATACACATATTAGTTACGGGGCCAGTTGACTAGCACTGAAAAGCGCAGGTTATGGCATCTTGGCTTATATCATGTTACCTTCATGCCCATTATTAGGGAAAATAGGGGGATGTTGACCGTACTTGTTGAGAGATGGAATTCTGAGACATGTTTGTTTCATCTTCCTATAGGAGAGGCTACTATCACATTAGAAGATGTCTACAGGATCCTACAACTACCTATCTGAGGTGAGCAGATCAAATATGATCCAGGCCAAGGATATCAGACTTTGACCACCTACTATGTATATGAGGATGTCAGGGATTTGGGGATTGACTGACATGAGATCATATGGGATACTTTGGCCGAGCGATACGAGCGATTTGACTGCATATTATTTACTTTGATAGCTAGGGTAGTTGTGGATGAGAAAATGCGTCAATTAAATTGAATCTAATCTAATACACCAATGAAACATTAGATTGAAGAAAACTAAATTAATAAAGTAAATGCAAACTCTAAATCTTAGCTTCTTCAAATTTGTTCCATTTTCCTCTATCTCCAAGGATTCGCTCCAATATGTTAGCTCTCAGTTGTGCAAACACAGCTTATAGAATGGCACTTGAGAGAATGAGATTATTAAAATGCATATGCATCTACAAAATTGAGCTTATTGAATTGAAATGTTATGAAATGCTTAATATGCGACTATAATAACTACGCATGAAAGTATGAGATTCGAGGTCCCTTTTTAGTTCATGAAAGAGCTATATTTATAGATTTTTGAAGGTAGGAATTCGATTGGCCAAGATCGACGGTCGAGTTCAAACCTATTGGAATGAACGGTGAGGGATCGAGAATTCGAAAAGAAGGCAGAATTCTGAGAGACAGAAAAATGAAGAGACAATTGAAAAGTGTCTCTCATAATTAAATAAATAAATATTTAATTATGTGTGAGAGAAATGTAAAAAGGCTTTAATTAAATATTGTAAATATTTAATTATGAGAAAAGGAAAAAGCCTTTTAATTAAATATTAAAAATATTTAATTTTTGTGAGAGAAGTGGGAATTTGGAAAATGATTAAATATTGAAAATATTTAATTAAATGTGGAGGGAAGAATAATCATTTAAATTTAGAATTTAAAATTTGATAATTAATGTAAATAAATTGTAAAATTTATTTAATTAATTAAGAGGAAGATAGCATTAATTAAATAAAGTTCGTTTATTTAATTAATTTAGAAGAATTAGAAAATGAACAATATAAATAAATAATTAAATTTATTTATATGTAGAAGACTTAAGAAACATTAATTAAATAATTCATATTTAATTAATTAACAGGTTTAATCGACTGTGACCATTTTTAGATGTGTACATTTTTCCCCTCTTTGAAGTGATGTGTTTTACGCATTGCTTCAAAGAATTTGCCCCTGACTTTGAAAAATTGCTAATCATGCTCGAGAGATGAATCGCGTGATGAGAATGATTGAGAGACTGATTTGGAAGATGTTCAGATGATTTCGGAGAAAAATGGCGATTTAACTCTCAAAATAGCACTTTGCCCAGTAATAAATGCTATTTTTACCCCTTTAAAAGATAAAAATGTGAAATGTCACTTTCATTTGAACAGTAACCTTTGAGAAAAAATTGGAGCTCTGTGAGAGATAAAAGCGATGTCAATCCCGTATGAGAGCCACAGATTTGAGTGAGGTCACCATCATCAGAGACCACCGATGTATGGACCTCCGGTAAGTCGATCCAAACCTCTCCGTAAAAATTTTATGCGTTTTTAGATGTTTTTTCAAATTTTTTCAAATTTCAAAATTTTGTTTTAGCGCATATGGTAGATAGTTTAGCGCATCCAAGCTCATGCATAGGAATAGAATAGTAGCGCATAGAGGCCAAATAATCATGCATAGGGGAATTAGCGCATAGGATAGATAAAATGGTACATCCATGAAACCTGCCTGCAGACAATGATAAAGTAGCGCATAGGTGATTTAGCGCATCCATGCACTGTTATAGCGCATTTGATTAATGAATTAGTGCATACATGAAATGGTGCATTCGTGGATTGTTCTAGCGCATCCATGGAATAAAATGGCACATTCATGGTTTTAGCGCATTGATTGACTGTGTTAGTGCATTTATGAATTTTTGCCAATTTACAATTAAAAAGAAAAATTGATGAATGCTTGATGATTGTTGCTAGATTAGACAACAGATTTTTTACACATTTGAATATCATCGATGAATAGATTTGATAAATTTGCCTTCGTGCTTGAAGAACAAATAGATTTGATAAATTTTGCTTCCATGCGATATGAAAAACAAAATAGAGATGATAATTTGCTTTCCTTATTTGAAAGTCAAATAGATTAAGTCATGATGACTGTTGAATTTGTTTCCATGCGATATGAAAAACAAATTAGATGATAGATTTGCTTTCCTGTTTGAAAGTCAAATTAAGTCATGATGACTGTTAAATTTGTTTCCATGCGATATGAAAAACAAATTAGGTGTGATGTAAACTTGCTTGATGTATTGATTGATTGATGATATCCATTTGCTGATTTATTTTGCATGCTTGCTTGATAATTTTGTAAAGGAGGATTTTGGTCTGCTTTAGATCAGAGAGAGATTTCCGCAGACATGGGAGATGATTCCCCGACTATCCCTTGATGATTTGGCAATGATAGACCAGTGTGGCTTGAGAGCTTTGTTGAGTATCCCGCAATATCGGGTCAACAGGGGACTGTTGACTGCCTTAGCAGAGCGGTGGCACAGTGAGCACAACACCTTCCATTTACCGATAGGAGAGATTACAGTGACACCAGAGGATGTCTACAAGATTTTGGGTATTCCTGTGGTTGGAGAGCTTGTGATTTATGATCACAAGGAGATTGGGGGTACAGAGGCTTTGAGACGAGTCTTCCAAGATTCTCATGTCTGCGGATATGAGATTCCCTGGAAGGAGATGACAGAGAGGTACGCCCCACTACCATTGGTTTTGTCAGGGATGATCGGTGGTTTCCTTTGTCCTGATCGTAAGTCAAAGGGACTATCATTAGGGTGGGGTCGGATCTTGGAGGACATGCTTCTCCACCGTATCAGATATGCATGGGGATCATGCATGTTAGCCCATCTATATTATGACCTTCATCAGGTTGTGTATACAGGTGGGAAGAGTCTTTCCTACGGGGTGACTCTTTTACAATTATTTGCATGGGAGCATTTTTCCATCACTCGGCCTATTATCAGGAGAGATCGCCCTCTCGGATTTCCATACGTTTATGCATACACAGGGCCCCTTGTCCAGCCGAGGCTGGGAAAACTAGAGTATTGGTGACAGGTACTGGATGATTTGGACACGGTCATCTGGCAACCGTATGTGGATTGTGACCCGTGGTAGATAGACGACCTAGAGATGCCATATGTGGCGAGGCCGAGATACTTGATTGGACGCACCCCCTTCATTATTGAGAGATTTCTAAGTCGGAGGGTTTTGAGACAGTTTGGATGGGTTCAAATGATGCCCCAGGGGATAGCACAGTATGCCAGGCATCGAGGAGACATACCAGAGTGGGGCCAATTTTGACCATTGAGGCCGCCAGAGAGGAGTACCTTGAGTTGCAGCCCGATGATTGGACCACACGACCAGAGGTTACAGATGCAGGGATGATAGGTGATTATGCTGCATATTTCTACACACATCCCTTTCCACGGTTTACTAGTCCATATGAGCCTGCCCCATTGATGGGAGGTCCAGTTATCCAGGCAAGGGTAAAGTAGCCACAAGATCAGGGGCAGGTATAGGTAGACATTGGCGGGGGAGCTATGGATATAGATGGTGAGAGCTCCGAGATCAAGGGGACAGAGGAGGAGTTAGATGACTCTGATGATGGGGAAGATGGGGGTGGTGGGAGACAAAGACTGTTCTTTGATATTCCATTCAGTACCAGGCCACAGACATCTAGAGTAGTGGGTCAGGCCAGTACTTCAGCACCGTGGATCACCATCAGGGCTCCGTCATAGGGATAGGTAGATGCTATGCAGATTGAGGTTCAGACTCAGAGGAGTCAGTTAGCATAGGCCCAGGCAACCATTAGCCAGTTACAGGGATAGATAGCATAGCCTCCACCTCTAGACCCACAGATAGCACAACTTATGGCCGAGAGGGATAGCTTCTGAGAGAGATGCATACAGGTCGAGGGGGTAGCTGAGAGATTACTGAGGTCAATGGAGAGCACCTCTATTGGAGAGGTTATGGCCAAGGGATTAGAGACTACTCGGGAGGTCGAGTATTACAGGATGCGATATTTTGAGGTAGTGCCACTTGAGCGGCAGATAGCCTTCACTTAGTCAAGTACTCGGTCTCGGACTCACTCACGTAGTCACTCCAGGAGTGTGTCTAGGAGTGTGGGCCAGCCACCCAGACGAGAGAGCAGAGCCTCCGGAAGTAGAGATCCAGCGAGACCCGCTACCTCTAGCGGTAGTAGTAGCCATGAGCCACGGCCAGATGCCCCTCCTTGATGAGCAGTTATTATACACATTGATGCCATTGTATGATATATCTTTTTGAAATATTTGATATCCTTGTATTCCTGGAAATTTGTTTTGATGAGATCTATGATATGCAGTGGTGATTTGATTATATATGTGTTATGGATGATTTATGCATATGTTATGGATATTTTATTTGGATTTTTATATGTTATGTATGTATAATGATGTAATGATGATAATATTTCTTTTATGATGTATGTATGGAATGCAATATATAAGATGTGAATGCTTTTTAGATGAGATGTGTAATGTATGATGATGATGGTGATGAAAAATGCACTTATGTAATGATCTTATGATATATGATGTAATGACGTAAAAAAATGAATGCAATTTCTTATTTTATGAATGTATGAAATATGCAGATGTATATGTTAATGAATGATGAATGATAATCATGCCTATAATGTAATGAATTCCTATGATGTATAATAATGGAAAATGATATGATAAGGAATATGATAATGAGATGATGAGATGCAACAAATGTCCAGACTTACTCAACCATTTTCAAAAAAAAGATATTGTAAGAATGTGATCCACCCTCAAAAATATTTTTAAAAGGAACCTCAAGATGGAAATGAATTATGCAATCCTAAATGAATTAATGCAACCCTAAATGAATTAATGAACCATTCTCCTTGTTGCCATTTCTTGCTATGTTTAGTTATCATCATTGAGCCTTTTGATATGTTGAAAGTTAGTACAAGCATCAAAGGGTATGTTAGCACCAGTGATGACCTGAGTACTGCTTCCATAATGTTTAATGTAGCAAGTTAATACAAGCATCGAGGTATAATTGAACCAAGATGACCTGAGTATTGCTTGCATAAATAGACAAAAGTTAACCATTTTCTTATGCAAATTCTGAAATGTCATCAATGATACGTTGTAGAGCATGTCCTGCGACCAATTCACATAATACTAATGATTAACTTACAGACAACAAGCAAAGAAAAATCATACTTCTTCCTTGTGATTCTAGTTCAGTACATCATTGAACCACTCCAAAGATATGATGTCATCAAATATCAAAACAACAATTTGCAACTTATGCTTGTAGGTTTTGTCATTAATTTTATTCAGATTAAGATCATCCAATTTGTCTTTTAAATCATCTGTCAAGATAAACATGTAAGCTCAGAAACTATTGTTTTAGACATTCTGATGCTAGACACACGTTGCTGACTACCTCCTAGAAAAGCAAACTGCCCCCTAGTGACCTTGTACTCTGACTCTTGCTAGACACAACCATCGTGATGGATAAACCTCAAATCATCAAGCCATGATGAGATCCTTGTCGTTTCAAGGAAAATGACGTGAATGTGATAGTGAGGTGTGTGATGCTGATGCGAGAATGTATATGCAGAATGAATCCTAATAGATGAGAGAGCTAAATGAAATCACAAACAATGCCTGTTTGCCAGGTTTTCACTGTTTGTTTTTATTGCACTTTTTCCTGATTTTATGATTTTTTTACTATTACCAAGACGCATGTTTGCCAGGTTTTCATCAAGGCAATGGATTTTCTTTTAGGACTTTTTGTATTGTTTTTGATTTTTTTTCAAGTGTAGAACCTCTTCAAATGAATGCTGTTGATCGGATCTTCAAACAGGTCTCCTTCTGCTGTCGACAACTGATATACCCTCGATCCATAGTTTGCAATGATAACGAATGGGCCTAGCCAATTTGCTTCAAACTTGCCTTTCTTTTTCCGATCTTGTTGATTTTGAGGGTTTTCTCTAAGGACCAAATCACCCACTTGAAAACTCCATGGTTTGACTCTGTGGTTGTAACTACGAGACATGATTTGTTGGTATCCCTTCAAGTGATTAACCGTAGTTTGATGTCGTTCATCAAGTAGTTCCAACTCTTGTAACCTTGATACTCTGTAGTCTTCATCATTGATTAGCCCTTTGAGTGATACTCGAAGTGAAGGGATCTCAACTTCCAGTGGTAAAATAGCTTCTGCTCCATAGACCAAAGAATAAGGAGTAACTCCTGTCGGTGTGCGAATGCTTGTTCTATAGGCCCATAATGCCGGATTTAACTGAACATGCCAATCACGACCTGCTTCATTCACTGTTTTCTTTAAAATTTTCAGAATTGTTTTGTTTGAAGCTTCAGCTTGACCATTCCCCTGTGGATAATAAGGTGTGGAGTACCTGTGTTGGATGCGAAATCTTTCACATAGTTCATCAACATCTTGATTTTTAAAGGGTCTACCATTATCTGTTATAATGGAGCTAGGAATGCCATATCTGCAAATAATATGATTCAAGATAAATGAAGAGATTTGTTTACCCATAACAGTTGTCAGAGGAACAACTTCAATCCACTTAGTGAAATATTCAGTGGCTATAATGATAAATTTGTGTCCATTTGAAGATGATGGATGTATCTTGCCAACCAAATCTAATCCCCACTGAGCGAAAGGCCATGTTGTGGTAAAAGGTTGTAATTCTTGAGCAGGAGCATGAATGAGATTCCCATGAATCTGACATTTGGCACATTTCTTCACAAAGGCGAATGATTCTTTCTCCATGTTTGGCCAGTAGTATCCTAATCTTACAAGTTTCTTCGCTAAGGTTAGTCCACTTGAATGTGTCCCACAAATTCCACCATGGACCTCTTGTAAGGCTTTTTCTGATTCATCGCATTCAAGACACCTAAGGAGGGTACCATCTAGATCACGCAGGTATAAGATGTTAGCAATTAAGGTGTAATGGGATGATTGATGAATGAAATTCCATTTTTGATTCCTAGACAAGCCTAAGGGTAAAGTAGCATCTTTCAGGTAAGTGTAAATTTGGCCATATAAGAAAGAGTCAGAATGCGTAAGATGGCAAATGATTGGTGTTTCAGGATTGTCATGGGCGGGAGAAAATAATTGTTCCACTAGGAAATCATATCATCTCTGATTATTTGACAATTGGAGTAGAGAGGTGATTGTAGCCATAGCATCTGTTGCTTTATTATCAATGCATGGAATCTGTATGAACTTGATGTTAACAAAGTATTTCTTGAGATCTTCCACCATTCTTTTGTAAGTTATCAACTTGTCATCTTTAGTGTGATATTCATCATTGATTTGGTTTATAACAAGTTGTGAATGACCAAAAACCTGAAGTTCTGCGATCTTCCAATCTATTGCAATTTTCATGCCGATTATCAATGCCTCATACTCAGCTATGTTGTTTGTGCAGGGAAACACTAGCCGATAAGATTTTGGGATCGTATGTCCTTGAGGTTTAATAAAAAGAATTCCTGCTCCTAAACCATGTTGAGTATAAGAACCATCAAAGTAGAGTGACCATGACTGTTGAATATCCGCTATAAAAATATCGGCATCATGAAAATCAACATGTATTGGGTGTTCTGCTATCATTGGTGCTTCTGCTAGTTGATCTGCAATTACTTGTCCCTTTATAGATTTTTGATCCATATATTGAATATCAAACTCGCTTAAGATCATGACCCATTTAGCCAACCTGCCAGTTAAGGTTGCCTTGCTTAGAAGATACTTGAGTGGGTCAATCTTATCCACAAGCTTTATTGTATGAATCAACATGTAGTGTAATAATTTTTGAGAAGTGAACACCACTACTAAACAAGCTTTTTCAATGAAGGTGTAATTTAGTTCGTGACTTGTTAGAGTTCTGCTGATGTAATAAATGGCTCGTTCTTTTCCTGAATAGTCTTCTTGTACCAATAATGCTCCTAAAGATACTTCTATGGCAACAATATATAATATGAGGGGCGCACCCTGTATTGGTGGAGCCAATACTAGAGGATTCATGAGATATTGCTTTATTTTTTCAAAGGCTGCTTCACATTTGTTCTCCCATTTGAATGGAACATTCTTGTGCAAGAGATGCGTAAATGGTAAACTCTTATCCGCCAATTGAGCAATGAATCTGCGAATGGATTGTAACCGTCCCTGTAAAGAGCGTAGTTGACTGGTGTTCCTTGGCGGTGACATATCAAGGATTGCTTGTACTTTAGCTAGATCTACTTCAATTCCCTTTTCTGACACAATATATCCTAATAACTTTCCGGATTTTACTCCAAAGACACATTTCTTAGGATTAAGTCTTACTTTGAATTGTTCCATTCTTTTGAAAATTTTAGACAAGATATCAATGTGTCCTTCTCTAGTGTTAGACTTGGCAAGAAGATCATCAACATAATCCTCCATAAATGTATGCATCATGTCGTGAAAAATTGTTGTCATTACTCGTTGGTAAGTAGCTCCTACATTTTTCAATCCGAATGGCATTACGCTCCAGCAATAAGTACCCCAAGGACATGTGAACGTTGTTTTATCCTGATCTTCTAGTGCAATCTTTATTTGGTTATATCCTGAGAATCCATCCATTAATGAGTACATTGCATGTCTAGCAGTTAAATCCACAATCATATCAATGTTTGGTAAAGGAAAATCATCTTTAGGACATGCTTTGTTCAAATCCCTAAAATATGTGCAAATTCTGATCCTTCCATCTGGCTTAGAAATAGGTACAATATTGGAAATCCATATTGCATAATCGATGGATCAGATGAATCCAACATCTAAAAGTTTCTTTAGTTCCTCTTTAACCAACAACGCAACATGTGGATGCATTTTTCTGAGTTTCTATTTTACAGGCCTTGCCCCCGATAAATGATGCATGATGAGATCTGGATCTAATCCCAGCATATCTGCGTAGGACCATGCAAAACTAACTTGATTATCTTTGAGAAATTTTGTGCATTTAGGTACTTCTTCATCTATAAGAGATGCAGCCAATTGCAACACTTTAGGATTTTCTGTGGTACCGATATTGAGTGCCTCTGTTGGTTCAATCAAAATGGAAGATTTTTCGTGATAGTACTCCGGAAGAGTGTCAAGTTTCCCATCCTCTGGCGCCTTTGAAAGGTTTTCACCATTGGATATGCTTTTTATTTTTCTCTTTTCTTGATCTAATGTTGCCTTTGCTAGGTTTTCACCATTAGATCTTTCTTTCATTTTTCCTTTTTCTTGACCTAATACTACCTTTGTTAGGTTTTCACCATTAGGTCTTTCTTTTATGTTATTTATTTCATAGCTGAGAAACTTGGCACTTTCCTATCGAAAACTCTGATCTGGTGATTCCCTGGTGGAACTTGTTTCAGGAAGGGAAGAACAAAGAAATTTTATTATGGTTTCATCATTTGGAAAAGTTGGGACATCAATGGGTGCGATTTGTTCCCAATCAATGAGTTCGAGATGAACCAAAGGTAATGAATCATTAGATTGAGTAAGGTCTTTGGCTGTGAGGGTCATGATGTTATTGTCAACATTATTATAGGGGAGATCTACGATGGTATCCTCCTCAAAATGATCTATCTCACTTTGAATCGAATTGGTCTCACTAGAATCCTGATCACTTTGTAAGACACAATCAAGCGAAGGTCTTGAGCTTTCTCCTTGTAAGAATGTAGGTGAGAATTTGTGTATGACATCCACCCGTTTATCTCTCCACAATTCATTGTCATAGATGGTGTCCCATTCATATTCATTGGAGTCAGTGTCAGAATCATTTTCTTGCATTTGTAGAATGTTTCCAGCTAACTCCTCATTGGATGTTAAGTGTGCTACTTCTTCCTTAATATCCTCAACATATCCTAACCCAGTTTTATCCTTTGGGTGCATTGTTTTTAATTAGACAAGTTCAACAATACCTTCTTTTCTTTTACCTAGAGGGCCATTTCCTTCATAACCCATCTGTTGCATGATAGCATAACCCTTTCCATATTGTTGTGTGGGTAACTTGATATGTTGCATGGATTCTTCTTCATCTTTGTAGAGCCAATCAAAAATAGCTCTATCTTCCTCTTCAGTTCCTTTGATAAACCTCCCATTAAACTTGGTGATGGGGGTTGAAGTTGAGGCTAAAACTACTGCAGCTTGTTGTGTGGATGTCGATGGTTGACCATGGGATCTCAGAGATAGGGGTAGATAAGAGAGAGATAAAGAATATTCTCCCACCCCCTTGTCTTTCATTCTTAGCTTGCTGCCAAAATTGCTTATCATTTCTTGCACTTGTTCTTTGTTTTTGGGAGTAGAGATGGCCAAATCCTCTCTGTTATGCGGGACGAATGTGTCCTGAGTTGCTCTTAGGTTAGAACAAGTTTGACTGCTATTGTGATCAGCTGGTATTGTTACTTCTTGTCCAT
Source organism: Sequoiadendron giganteum (assembly GCA_007115665.2). NCBI lineage: Eukaryota > Viridiplantae > Streptophyta > Pinopsida > Cupressales > Cupressaceae > Sequoiadendron > Sequoiadendron giganteum. The sequence goes on along the minus strand of CM021102.1, from coordinate 43,503,422 downwards.
CATATGGAAACTTCAAACATTGATGGTAAGTAGATGGGACACCTTGCATGTCATGAATCCATGGACGACCCAATAGTATGTTATAGGTTAGATCTCGATCGAGAACTTGACAAAAAGTATTCTTCACAACAGGTCCCACTCTGATTGGTAACATGATGAGTCCTTTTGAAGTCCTTTCCTCATCATCATAGGCCTTGATTGTAATTTTTCTCCTTGGGTCTATAGAATCTGCTGAATATCCCAAAGCTAGGACCAATTTCAAAGTACAAATATTTAATCTAGCTCCCCCATCTATAAGGACACGTCTAATGCAGGCTTTGTGAACCATGACTTCTAAGTAGAGTGATGAATTATGTGGATGGGTTATGGATGAATCATCTCTTTTAGAAAAAGATAAACATGTGTTGGAGGACAAGTGTCCCACCATGGCTTGAAACTTATTGGTATCTAGATCAGGAGATAAGATTGTATCAATAAGAGCCTTTTCCAGAATGTCCTTATGTGCAGGTGATAACTTCAAGAGCTCCAAGATAGAAATTTGGGCTGATGTTTTTCGTAATTGCTCAACCAAATTGTATTGACTTGGAGGGGGAATAGTTGCTTTAGATGAGTCGCCTTTGACAATGATCTTGGCTTGTCCCCTTGTAGTAACATTGACCTCTTGATATTCTGGCTTACCTTTGATTCGGATAGCATTGATTTGAGGGTCATCAGTATAGATATGATTGATAATAATGTCTTGGATGTGATTAACATTCTTGTCCTTATCATTCGAGGATTCCCCTTTGTGATAATTAGGGAGCAGGTTTTTGAATGCTTGATGATCATTATTGACATTATGTCCCTCAACTATGATGGTACGATTATCAATCAAATCTTGAACAATATTCTTTAACTTGTGGCAATTGTTTGTCTTATGACCTTTGCACCTATGATAATCACATAAGTGTGAGTCATTCCATGATGGTGGTTTAATTGAAGGTTCATTGTCTTTTTGTGGTGGCAATGTAATAGCATTTTGATTCAATAATTCTTTGAGAATGGATTCCAAAGATTGACCCAAGGGAGTGAAACTCCATCGATTTGAAAAATATGATGGTCTGGGCATACCGAGATTGCCAAAATTATTTCCACGAGTATTAGTTGTGTTTCTTTGATTAGAAACATTGCCTTGGGTGTTAGAAAGTCCAACATTATTGTTACGTTGAGCACCTGACACATTTAGAACGACGGGTTTTGAATTTATGTTGTTAGCACCCACTACCCCATCATTTCCAACATTTTTATTTTGGGTCCAAAATCGTGACTTGTCATTGTTGGTATTATGATTGTTGTTGTTGTTGTACAAATTTGAACCCTCTTTATCAATTTTTAGAACTCCACGCTTGATCAATGCTCCCTCAATAGCGATTGCATTTTCAATCAACTTTTCAAATGATGGAGGACAATGAAGGTTGAGTCTGTAACTCATTTCTTAATTAAGACTATCGTTAAAGATTTCCATCTTTTCCTTTTCAGGAACAGGACGAGAATATCTAGCAAATGTTTTTCTCCATCTTTGCACAAATGTACTGAAATATTCCCCTACTTTTTGTTTTATCTTACAAAGATCAAGCATAGTTATCTGATGTTGGATGTTGTAAGAGTATTGTGATGTAAATTTATTCATCAACTCTTCAAAGGTTTTGATGGGGGGGGTGATCCTTGAAAGCCACTCCATGGATTGTCCACCCAAACTTCATGGAAATAATCGCATTAAGTAGGTGTCTTCATGAGCAAATTCTAAACTCATATTTTGGAAATCCCTTATATGTTCAATGGGGTTAGTTTTCCCATTATATCTATCAAACTTAGGGATTTCGCAATGTTTTGGAAAAGGAATCATTTGAAGATTTCTATCAAATGGATAAGGACATATCTCCTCCAAAACATACTTCTTTGTTGTTCCCCCTTGCATTTCTTGTAGTTTCCCTTGTAGTTCCTTGACCTATTGAGTAAGGACACTAACATCGTCAAGAGGGGTTTCAGGACTTTCTTTAAACCTCTCCATGTCAAAATTTGATGGTAACTTAGCTCCTTGCATAGCTAAATTATAAAAATATTTTTCCTTGTTTCGTTCCATCATCTTGTCCATAAGAACATGGAAGTTTGGATCTTGTTCAGCCTCTTGGAGTTTTTCTTCTGTTATTTCTTCCATTGTTGAAAAATGCCAAGGAATCTCTTCCTTCTCAGTATTATCACCCATTTCACTTGCTATGCTTTTGTCTTTTTCCAACTTCTTTTGAGATCTTGTGACAATAGGCATAAGCTTTATTCAAACTCTACTAACTTTGATCAAAGGAATGAAGTAGTGCAATAGTGATGAAAGTCAAGATAGAATGAAGATTCTATGACTTAAGAGATTTTTAATCTTTAGTTCATGATTCCCTTAGTGAAAGGATGAAAATCCTATTTGTGGGAATTAAACCAAAGATTGAAAAATAAAGGTGATTTTTGCACTTTGTGAAGTTTGATCTTAGCTTTGTAGATAGATGAATTTAGTGGATGCCTAAATGTGTTTGGACTCTCAATTGTAGAATTTGATTTGGATAAGTAGCATATGTGATTGCAAGTTGGTAAAAATGAGAAAGACGACTATGCCCTGATTTCTAAAAATCCAGAAAATCACACCTAAAGTTCGGAAGACAGATGCACCAAAACAGAGACTGAATGCGCTAAAACAGAGCACAGATGCATTGAAATAGAGACCCAATGCGCTAAAACAGAGACCCAATGTGCTAAAACAGAGACCCAATGTGCTAAGACAGAAACCCAATGCGCTAAAACAGAGACCCAATGCGCTAAGACAGAAACCCAATGCGCTAAGAAAGAGACCGAATGCGCTAAGATAGAAACCCAATGTGCTAAGACATAGACCCGATGCGCTGAAACAGTGCACAGACGCGCTGAAACAGAGACCCAATGCACTAAAATAGGGACCAGATGCGCTAAAACAGTTCTAAGACTGACATGTTTTTGACAGTTTGACAAAATTTTCTTGTTTTGGATGATCTTAATCTGATTTAAATGTGAAAAACATAGCATAGAAGCAGACAATTGTTTTGTTAATCCTAGAATCTAAACAAAGAGTGTATGTTCTTGAGATTTCCATAGGTTTTAAAGAAGATAACCAGTTCAATCAGACTCACTCTTAATTTGTCAAAATAGGTCATCATCGTAATCACAGCCCACAGCTTAAAATCGTGTTGACTCACACAGCCTTGTCACCCCCTAGAGGGCGCCCATGTTTTTGTCTTTTCTAGGTGCGTACTCAAAGTGATGGAAGTGGATACCGAATCCCTTGAGCAAACAATCTATGGTGACTATATGGTGAGTGTCTTGGGGGCAGATTCTTCCCTCCCCTTGCACCGCGATTAAAATGATGTTTGGTTACTGACACGGCTGGCCTCTACACTAGGTTCTTAGTAAGTCTTTCCGTTCGGCATGACAATAGATATACTCCCTCGAGAGACCTCCCAACTTTTAGAACAAAGGATTTGGGGATGGTTATCCTGTCTACTGCCGTCAAGTTGGATTTTCATACACAACTTGCTTTTGATTATAGTGGGTTGGAAACCTTGGCTTTAGGTGTTCCCACTTAGGTCATTCCCGTAGGGTGAGTACTTTTTCCCACTACGACAGGCCTTCTAAAGGATGTAATAAAGCATTAAATTGCATAAAATAAAAGGTAAGTCTGGTATTCTGATCACCCAGTTAAGGGGACAACATAGACCTATTACCCACAATCACAGCATGCAAATAATGGTTCAATTTTAAATCCCAAATTGAAAGATTTTCTATTCTAAGTGAAGATGTTGCTTCACTAAAAACATGGGATTCATTTTAACCAAAAGAAAATATGTTTAGTGACTATCCTAGGATTGGTTAATTCCAAATTAAGTGTCTACCCTAGGATTGGTTCATTCTATTTAAAAATAACATCAAAAAAATTCTGTCTGCGGATTGCATCGGAATCAGAATTTAAATTTTTACAAACGGATGCACCGAAACAGAATCTGTATGCGCCAATAGGTTACGAATGTGCCGAAACAGGACATGTATGCGCTAAAAGATCTGGTAAATGCACTGAAACAGGTTACGAATGCGCCAAAAGAATTCCTAGGGATGCGCTAAAACAGGGTGTCTATGCGCTGAAAGGGGTCACGGGTGCACTAGAACAGGTCATGTATGCGCCAGAACAGTCATCGTATGCGCTAAAACAGACTTCGTATGCGCAGAACCGAGACTCGTATGCGCTAAACCGCGATTTTTGTCCGTCACCTGCCAGAAAATTTTTGCAAAATAGAAGTTCAATGCGGGGCTTAGCCCCACGGTGGGCGCCAAAAATGTGTATGAGAAAATGCTTCAATTAAATTGAATCTAATCTAATACACCAATGCAACATTAGATTGAAGAAAACTAAATTAATAAAGTAAATGCAAACTCTGAACAACAACTTCTTCAAATTCGTTCCATTGTCCTCTATCTCCAAGGATTCGCTTCAATATGTTCGCTCTCAGTTGTGCAAACACAGCTTATAGAATGGCACTTGAGAGAATGAGATTATTAAAATGCATATGCATCTACAAGATTGAGCTTATTGAATTGAAATGCTATGAAATGCTTAATATGCGACTATAATAACTACGCATGAAAGTATGAGATTTGAGGTCCTTTTTAGCTCATAAAAGAGCTGTATTTATAGATTTTTGAAGGTAGGAATTTGATTGGCCAAGATCGATGGTCAAGTTCAAACCTGTTGGAATGAACGGTGAGAGATTGAGAATTCAAAAAGAAGGCAGAATTCTGAGAGACAGAAAAAATGAAGAGACAATTGAAAGGTGTCTCTCATAATTAAATAAATAAATATTTAATTATGTGTGAGAGAAATGTGAAAAGGCTTTAATTAAATATTGTAAATATTTAATTATGAGAAAAGGAAAAAGCCTTTTAATTAAATATTAAAAATATTTAATTTTTGTGAGAGAAGTGGGAATTTGGAAAATGAGATTTAATTAAATATCAAAAAGTATTTAATTAAATGTGGAGGGAAGAATATCATTTTAAATTTAGAATTTAAACTTTGATAATTAATGTAAATAAATTGTAAAATTTATTTAATTAATTAAGAGGAAGATAGCATTAATTAAATAAAGTTCGTTTATTTAATTAATTTAGAAGAATTAGAAAAATGAACAATATAAATAAATAATTAAATTTATTTATATGTAGAAGACTTAAGAAACATTAATTAAATAATTCATAATTAATTAATTAACAGGTTCAATCGACCGTGACCATTTTTAGATGTGTACACAATGCACTACCTTAACATATGTTTCGAAATTGGACTTGGTTAAGATCACATGAAGCACAAGGGGATTAGATACACACGACAAGCATACTCAAGCAATTCATACACATGTTCATTTTAATTCATCATAGAAAAAAGAGTTCATTTTAAGCACCATTTTAAAGTCTTGGGATTATATTTTTCAATTTTATACCAACAAGCATAATGATGTGAGAGTTCAATTTTAACCAATTTGAATGTTCATTTTACACCCAAAGGAAATCTAGTTTGGTCCTAAAACATGGAATAAAGCATCATAAATGGGTTATAATTTCCTCATAAGTTTTGAAACAATTGTTACAATATATAATCAAATGACAATATGCTCCTTCACTTCAAATTGCATTGCCCAAATGCGCAAAACTAGTTAGCCTCAAAAATAAAAAAATAGAAGTTAGTGATATGTCAAAAATTAGATGAAATCAAAAATTTAAAGCACATGTTAAAATTTAAAGCAAATGTGAGGTTATTTGGTTCAATTTTATCAACTTTGAAAGATAATTCATTTTATCCTTTCACTAAGTGTTGAGAAACATTTTTAGAAAATTAGATTATAACAAACACTTGAGATAACGGCAACTTTCTCAAATCTTGATCAATTTTGAAATCATAAAATATTTTGGAAAGCTAAACATGAGATCTTCAAAACCCAACAACCTTTTTGCAAGATTAATCATATATAATTTATTAAAAATGGAAGAAAAACATGCATTTAAGAGATTAAACCCAAATTTTATTAAAAAAAAAATAGAACAAAATTAATGATGGATGATTATAACAACAGCTTGAGATAACGACAACTTATTCAAATCTTGATCAATTTTGAAATTGTAAAATGTTTTGATAAGCTAAACATGAGATCTAGTCAAAACCCAACAATCTTTCTACAAATTTAAACATGATTATAATAAGCAATTTAAAACAATGTAATTAGCTAAATCAAGTTACATTCCCAATGAAATTCATGCAAAGTTAAACTAGGAAGCCATTAAAACTTGAAATAAAGCTCAAATTGCACAAAAATTCCTAATTAAACTCGGCAAACCTCATCCCATTGGGGGATTGGTGCTGCTTCAAATGTGGAATTTAGCCCTTTCCCAATCCCATTTTTTTGACACAAGCTTGGATGATGTTGAAGCAAATTCTCTCAAATTGATGTGATAAAATCCAATTGCCCTCAGAAATAGTGATAGTAATTGGAGTGTGAAAATGTGTGTGAGTTTCAACAGCATGACTTTGCTATTAAAAGATCAATCCATTTGTCTCCAAATAGTGCTTTATTTATAGGAAAGAAAATGAAAAATCAATGGATGAGATTGATTCGATCTATCAATGGTCAAGATGAAAAAGGAGGGTGAAAAATCGATCAAGGATTCTCATCAATGGATGAAAATCAAAGATCACATGGATCAAAGAAAGATCAAGGGTTAAGAATAATTCAAACAAACACACTTTGTAACAACTTTGAAAGTTTCTTACAAATTTTGTTTGAAAGAAATCATTCCAATTTTGGAGCCAAATAGGATAATATTTTAGAGAAATCATTCCAATCATGTATATATACTTGATACATCCATAAGAATTAATTAGGTCAGCCTAATTAGATGCAACACATATTCATCAAAAGGATAATAGTCGGCTTCAAACATATACAAAACTTCTCTAAAGTAATTCAACTATGTGGAATGTTATCTTATGTCGGTTGGGACCAAGAATAAGTCACACATATATCTGCAATACATGTTAAGCCATTAACTGATTATTAGGTTGGCCATGGATAGAACTAATAAAAAAATGCAACATCAAACTAATGCTAACTCATCATGAGCATACAAAAAATGAATTCATACACTCTTCCAACATTCATAAACCTTTTCCCAAAATCCTGAACAATGTTGATCACTGGAGGGGAAATGCGGACCAAAATATTGAACCAAAACACCGAAGGATGCAAACCTATTCTTCATACCAGTTGAGGGTACCAGACCCATCCAATACCTTAAACAACATGATGACATCAATGACAACACAAAAAACTGATATTCTCCATTCTTCCAAAAATCTCCCCTTTTGTCATTGATGGCAACATGTGCCAAAAAAATGCATCTCTCCAATTCTTTCCCAATCTCTCCAAATCTCTCCCCCTTTGACATCAATGGAAAAGGTCGACCACAACAAAAGGATGTAAATTTATGTGACATGGTGACATTGTATTCTTAAAATTATGAATCTCCAACACTTCCAAAACTCAAAAGACTTCCAAAATCTTCCAATCATTCAAAACTTTCAAGGCTTATAAATTTTTTTGAAGACTCCCCCTATATCAATTCAACTTTTCTTCTCATTTTATTTTTATTTTTCTTTCCTTATTTTTGACATAACAAAAAGACAACAAAAATTTCAAGCAAAGATAACACCTTCTTGTACCTCTCTTTCATAACTGGAAGGATTCGCTTCCAGGAAAACATAATAGAATCCATTCGAGTACACATACTTTCCAACAAGGCCAAAAATGCAAATGAAGATGACCACTCTATAGATGAGCACTGGTGTTCACAATCTTCAGCATCATGAAGTATTCCCGAGAGATGATCTAACTGGACCTCAACGATTTTCGTAACAAGCCGGAAGGTTTTCACCACATCTTCTCTTTGTCTTTGAACAATAATAAATTTTGCTTGCAATCCACCAACTCTCGTCCATTGTGTCCCTTCTTTGTCTTCAAAGATATGAAAATTATTTCCAATGCTATTCATTTTAGATTCAATTGCTTCAATCTTACTTCTAAAATTGTCAACCGCAACAGGCCACTAGAGACAATACTTGTAGATATCTAACATTTCTCTGATACATTTCTTTGTCTCATTAATATATTCAGATAACCTCTAATTAGCTTTAGCACATCTCTTTTCAACCATGGCTTCTAACTTACATCCTTCTGGTCCTTCGAGTAACATTCTTTCTTCAACAACTTCAACTAAATTATCAAGTAAAGAATAAAAAACGCTTGAAACATCAATACCTTTTCTAAGTAGATACTCAACTAGAGCATCATCAATCTTGAGTTTTTCCATCGAAGAGGATGCATTCTATAGTTCACCAATTTTCTTCATCTTACCTTTAACTAGCATTGTCTGAATATCATTTGGATCAGAAGATTTGGATCACGTGCGGTTGGGATTCTTCTTTGTCTTCCTTCTCTTCTGAAATGGTGATGATGTTTTCCGAGATAAATTTTCTCTTCTTAGATTCTAGGAAGGAATCACCAATGACAACTTCCAATTCCTTTGTTTCGGAGGATGAACCCTCCTTAAATCGACTAGATATAATCATACCGGAGCACATATCCTTCTGCAAGGATAAGAAAAATACTTTATAGACACTTGCACTATCCTCTATGCCTTCCAAATATATGTGGATTTTTTTTCCAATAGGAATCCTGGATTCCCACTTAACATTTTCTTTTCTTGGTAGTGAGTTCAAAAGGTAAAATATTAGACATGTAAGTAAAGACACAAAGCGGAAAGGGTATCCCTCGACCAGCAACATCCATAAATTTTTAGTAAGATTTTCCAAAATTAAGCCACACAGATCAAATTGCTTATTCTCCTTTACCATTTTGTGTGCTAGATACATGACAATAGCCGAAGTGGAACTATCACAATTTCTGAAATAAATTTTGTAGGAAACACCATATGCAACATACCTTGCGGCGGGGTCAAAAATAGTATTTATCAACAAGGCTCGAGGGTCTTTGTCTATTCTCATCAGCTCCTCCAATTCTTTGTATTTTATGGTTTTCTTTCCGAGGAGGTCTCCAATACTACCTAACTTGATGATAGCTTCAATCGCTTCCTTCGTAATAGGGTAGTGTTTGCCCAACACAATGTTTCCATTCTTAATTCAACCCAACAAGAACAAGATAGATTCATTGGTGGTAAACCAAGGAAATTCTCCCCATATATCCAAAAACCTAGGGTTTTCATGTTCTACAAATAATTCAACTCTAACCCCAATTCTATTTCCTTTATTTTCCTATGATCAAATTCTTCCAATTCAACTCCTTTCAGTTTTAGTGGAATAGATTTCATTTTCACACGAAACTTCTTCAAATTCTTCCTTACACAATGAAACTTCTTTTCTTACCTTCCTTTTTGTAGTCGCAAGAGAAAATTTTTGTCACCTGTTCTTGATTGTTCACAATGATCTTTCAAAATTGCTTTAAATCACTTCAAGATCACTTCAAGATTTATCCAAGTCATTTTTCGAGTTCTTCAAATGCATAGGTGATCAAAAATGACTTGTAAATTTTTCTTTGTACACCATCGTGATGCCCTAATTTGAAATAAATGCACTAGGCTTCAAAAAGATGATAAAACCTTTCTTCACTGCATTGAGAAACTCTGATTTACTCCACAAGAAAATATTCTTGCACTTTTTATTCTAGTTTATTTTGGATAACCTCTACCCATTCAATCTTTACAACATATCCTCATGTCAAGATCTGACACGCCTTATTTTTAGGGGGTTCAAACAATTTTCTATTAAGGCTCCCCCTAAGACTATGCTAGGTCTAATTGCTGGAGGAATCATATGCACCAGATGAGGGCACATATGCATATGTCATCTCTGGTTCTTCTTTCATATCTTGTTCATTTCTTGCTTAATCTCATCTTTATCAATCTTCTTCATAGGTTCATCTTCCTTTATCAGAGCAAACTTCTTTCCCTTTTTACTTCTACAAACTCTTGAAATATGTCTTGGTTTTTTGTAATTATAGCAAATAAAATTTCTCTGATTTGTTTGTCCTCCATTAACACCTGATCTACACTAATTTTCTTTGTGTATAAACTTGTTATAGGTATAGTAGTAGTCATCAAAAGATTGATTCATTCTACCTCCATTAAACTTGTTCATCATCACCTGACTAATCATCCTCACTTGAGATCTACATTTAGTAGCTCTATGTCCAATTTTCTTGCATGCATAACATTGTCGAGAGAAGGAACTAGTAAACTAATTCATCCTACTCCTGCACTTAGTTGTCTTATGAAAAAAATTATTTCATAAAAAATAAGTACCATTGAACGATGGGTACCTTTGGGAATTTGGTTGTCTGATACACAGTCTTCTTCCTAGATTTCTTTTCTGCTTCCCTTTATCTCGAGTCTTCTAATTGTCTACTAGATTTGAGTTATGCACATTTTTTCCAACTTCATTACCCGAACCACCTTTTTCTTTAGAAGGTCTTTGTCTTGCTATCAATTCATCAAGCTTGGTGGAGCTTGACTTGAAATTATCTTCACAGAGCTTTGCTTTCTCTAGATCTGCTTTTAGATTCATCACTTCTTGTTCAAGCGTTGAACATACATCAGACTTACTTTGTACCAATTTATTTAGGCACTCCTCAATTCTCTTCTTTTCATCCAATTTCGCCTTTAATCCTATAATCTCTTTATTTCCTTGTTTTAGTTGCTCACTCACTTGTCTATGTATTTATTTGAATTTATTTAGTTGCTCTTTCAATTTTTGGATGCATTCATTTGCTTCATCAAGATTTTCTTTCAGATCTCATTTTTCAATTTCTGCCTTGTCAAGATATTCAAGAGCAACCCAAAGCTCTTATTTATCCATTTGTTCAATCTGTAGGATCTTTCTCAAGTTGTTATACTTCCTCAAAGGAACCAGAGCTCTGATACCAATTGCTGAATATTCAAGATACTGAGAGGGGGGTGAATCAGTATCTTCTCAAACTCATTGAACAAACACCATCAATTACTTTAACATATAATAGAGAATAACAATTACAAAGCATGAAATAACACAACACATAAACACCAAAATTTTACGTGGAAAACCCAATGAGGGAAAAACCACTGTGAGGATTAGCTCACTTTATATAGTAGTTCCAAAACTGAATACAAAAGAGGCTCATTGCCAAATATAAAATCTCACTTTCCAAAAGAGAGGCTCACTGCGTATAAAAGATTATAGTAACAAAAATGGCTTCACAACCAGAATATGAATTGGTAAGAGTGTGCCTAACCAATGATGATTCAGTTCCTTTGATACTCAGATAATTCGCATGCCAGCAGACTAATATTAACTATTCACAACTTCACACACTATTGTCTCATCATCTATCTTCTACAATTTGCTACTCTTCTCATCCAACAATATCCAAACAATCCTATATATACTTGATGCATTCATAAGAATCAATTAGGTCAGCCTAATTAGATACAACACATATTCATCAAAAGGCTAACAATCGGCTTCAAACATATACAAAATTTCTCCAAAGTAATTCAGCTGTGTGGCATGCTATCTTATGTTGGTTTGGACCAAGAATAAGTCACACATTTATCCACAATACATGTTAAGTCATTAACTGATTATTAGGTTATCCATGGATATACCTAATAACAAAATGCAACATCAAACTGATGCCAACTCGCCATGAGCATATGGAAAATGCATTCATACACGCTTCCAACATTCATAAACCTTTTCCCAAAATCTTGAACAATGATGATCACCGAAGGGGAAATGCAGACCAAAATACCAAACCAAAACAATAGAGGATGTAAACCTATTATTCATACCGGTTCAGGGTATCAGACCCATCTGATACCTTAAACAACATGGTGACATCAATGGCAACACAAAAGACTGATCTTCTCCATTCTTCCAATACTTGGTACTCTTATTTTATCTATTTCTCTAGATCTTAGATATCATGTTGCATCTTGTAAAAATTATAATGATGTTTGAACTACCTATTGAAAGAACACCAATACACTAAGAGGGGGTGAATCAGTGTATGCAAATTTTTACCAAATTAAATCAGTAGACAAGATCAAAGATCACACAAAAACATCGCACCTAGAGAAGACACCAGATATACATGGAAAAATCACGGTGAGAATAGCTACTAAGATCTATTTTCCTAATTTTGCCTCACAATAAAAGATATAGGTACATTGACACCCAAGACAAAGTTGTGAGGAACCAACCTACTGGTACACTACACACCTAAGAAAAAAATTTGAGGCACCAACCTCAAGGTATACTGTACACCTAATTGAGCACCAATTCAATCTTTTTGAGGCACCAATCTCTACAACATTACAAGTTCATATATGTTGATACCTTTCTCTTCTTCAACTTGAGAATGCACCTTTTCAATTCATTAATCTAGACTCTCTTCCTCTACTCTACACTTGTCTCAATTCACCATTACCTTGATAATCACCATGATATCTTTTCTATTATAACCATATGTTCAACCACCAACCTAAAAAACCATGCAATTTAGTAACCTCTGTGAATTCGAATAATCTACATTTGTGTCTCCACTATCCACATGGAATATTAGAATTCTATTTTTAGAAACCACTCACACCACCACTCTGACCAAAATAGTAATTATTTCCATAGTTACACAAACCCTAACTATTTCACAGTCCCTTAAAAAACCATCACTTTTATGATTTTTCAAAAATGCATTTAAATTGGCTTCAATTCTATAATCGCATGTAAAATTTTGTCTTTTGGAAGTATTTTTTTTCTCACTTTGAATATTGTCCATTGATCTTGCCTTTGTCGCCGTGATATGATGATCATCATTCAAACAACTCAACTTTAAAACACAATTGTCAGATAAGATCTCCTTTGAATTAGCAACGCTGATCTATATCACATACTATATGCTTAGCACATTTTATCTTTTCACTTGAAGAATTGAAATCATGATGAACAGGAGTTATGCAATACAATGAATGATTACCACACATTATTTTTGTGAACATAAAATTCCCAAGCTCCCTTTGGGTGATTTTTTTTGCTTAAGTATCGACTGCACTCTCTTTTAAAGGGGCAATATCAGACTCCTTTCACAAAGTCTCATTGCAAATGCCGCCACTTGTCAGTCGAGCACTCCTTGCAAGGTTTCCTCCTCTCACTTTTCAAAAGCTTGTGTCATGCTTCCACATGTTGGTATTTCACAATCTTCAGTGCCCCTTTGTATCGCTCTCCTTTTTGGCCCCGACCACTTGCCACATTGCATGAATCTGTGAAAATTCCTTGGTGGACCCCACCTTCAATGCATATGTTTAGAGACCTCCACGTATCTTCGCAGTGCAGTTTTTCATCGCTTAAGGGAAATAATGAACATCGGCCCCGATGCTTTCCATGTGATTTTCTAAAGGCTTCCTCGCAAAGGAAAACAAGCAGGTGACAACCCATCACCAGTTGCCATATTTTGTAACTACCGCCATGAGTAAATTTCATGTGTCATGGCTCTGGTCTATTGGAACCACCTCCATCATTTGCAAGGGATGCATCTGGCTCTAGCGCATCCTTGTTCATGGCTCGAATATTTTTGGTTGCAAAGGCAAGGGAAAATCATTGTTAAATGCATCATTGCTCATGATCGGAGGATATTTTTTGTTATTGGCTCACCAAGCTAGGTTTCATTATAAATAACACTTCATCCATCGAAGCAAGAGTTTTAGATATTTGAGATGAAAATATTGTTAGAAGAACCAAGCCTTTACCACTTTTTATATTATTTTAAAGACTTACAGACTGTCATTGTTTGGCCTTTTTATTTTCTTGAAGATTTTGATAAAGTTTTACTATGCCATTGTGGTGCTAAATGTTTCATTTGAGGAACTTCTATAATTTTAATGCAAGTTTGTTGCTTTAGATCATGTCTTTGACTCCTCTTTTCAGTAAATTCATATGAATATTATTTTATGTCAGTGAGTGAATCATTTAGATTTTATCTTTATTTCCTTTCATTCTGGAACATAGCAAATTGTTGAATGAGCCCTTAGATCGCATCTACAAGATAGGTTTATTGTGCCTTACATCTAGGTTTTGGTGCATCGCCCTAGTTAGATACTTTTATTTTTATATACTTGCTTCCTTTTCCCATTCAAAACCCCAATTATAGAAGATCCTTCTTTAAAATCTAGAGATTACTCAGTTTAACGCAATAGGTCCCCCCTTAGACTGAGTTTCCTACAGAGGTCTGTTACCTTGCCAATTTTTGGCATCAACATTTTTTTCTCTTTCCTGGCACGCCCGGTGGGACCACATAAAAATACCAAATCAAAAGGGTGTACAGGTCATCAGCATGTTACTAGGTTAAAAACTGTAAATAATCCTAGCTTGTTAATGTCTCCACTAGTAACAGTGCATACCCAAATCTTTCTGATCCCAACCATAATGTTGATCGCAAACTAAAATTATGTGGCCTAGGACACCCGAAGCCCCCTTGTAGCCCTAGTTGCACCTACTATATGAGCCCCTATCCCAGTCTCTACTCTCAAAGCTATTCCAAAGTTTATTGGAGATGACTCTAGAACACCATCCAAACATCTGCAAGATGTGACAGATGTGTGCTTGGTGCATGGAGTTACAGACTATAACGTGGCATTAAGGTTGCTTGCAACTTCTTTTAGAGGAAGAGCACTAGATTGGTATCACACTCTATTGGCTGATACTATTGGTACCTGGGACGATCTCGGGGATCTCTTTTATGAAACATTTTCTAACAATGAAGATAGCTCTTCGCCATATCACCAACTATCAATGATCAAGTGGCCCCCCTCTAAAGCCATGACCGATTTCAACGCCTGATTCCACACAACTTGGCAGAGGATCCAAAATGTCATCTGACCACTGACTGATTTGGAATTTATGTTTTACTTAAGGTCCATCAACATTGATATCTCCATGATGATCTAGTCACTCGGCGGAACCACGTTACCAGATGCATACAACATAGCAGTTAAGGTAGAGAACAACCTAATTGACATCGGGAAGCTGCTAGTTTGGCCCATTATGTCGATATTCCCTAAAATATTGGCTTCTGCTTAGGAGATTCCATCTACCAGCGCACCCACACCACCCTCATCTATGTATACATATTTGAGTGTGCTCCAAAATGTCACTTCTACATCCAACGCTTCAAAAGACGAGATGAGCGACATAAGGGAGATGTTATAGAACTTGAAAAATGAAGTAACCCCTATCAAGCATAACCAGGCTGCTCCTCCGAGACCGTCCTACCAAGGCTATCAAAGTGGAAAATCCTCCTACCAACATAACCAATATCAAGGAGTTGCATGCACGACTCTGCCGACTCAAACAAATCACCAAATCGTGTCGGTACTGATTCCACTGGGGTCGATTCAAAATAGTACAAGAAGATAGCTGACCGTAGAGCAAAACAATCCCGACTTGTCAAATGGAAAAAAGAAGTGAGGGAAGCCTTCAAGAAGGTGAAAGATGCTATTTCTTTGGCTCCTGTGTTGGAAAATCCTGACTTGTCAAAGGAATTCATAATGTATGTTTTTAGCAGCAAGACAAGCATTGCCACTATTCTGATTCAGAAAGATGATGAGGGGAAAGGGGAACACCCTATAGCATTCCACTCCCAAACTTTGAAGGAGTACGAGACAAACTGTAACTTCATTGAAAGATAAGATTTCGTAATTTTGAAGGGACTCAAGAAGTTTCAACACCTTATAGCTTGCACTAAAGTAATTTTTTATGTCGCACATTTTAGTGTGCTGGAGTACATCATGGAAGGAGAAATCACTGAAAAAAGGGCCAACTGGATCACTAAGATCCTAGAATATGACATTGAAGTTAGGCCTACGAAGACTATCAAAGGAAGAGGGTTGTGTGAATATTTGGCACACAACGAAGAGATGGAAATTGAGGAAGAACAAGTGGCGATAGTCCTAACAAACAAGTCTGAAATTGCTGGATGACGGGTGATCCCACAAAGCTGGTTTACAATTTCTGGGAGATTTTGATTTTTTTCTGAAATCACATATTTTTAAAAAATATAATGATTTAAGCCTTAAAAAAAATTATTTTAATGATTTCAATTGAAGAGGGTTTGATCAAACCACCTTAGATCAAACCCCCTTGGATAGAACCTGGCTAGTTTTAAACCATACCTACAATGAAGTCTCCTTTACACCTATCAAAATGTTGATAAAAAATCACTTTTGATTTACCTTTTGGGGGATCAAATGAATTCATTTAAAATTTATTTGAAATTATTATGGTAGTCCTCGGAATGATCTATCCAACAATTATAATTTTAATATGTTTTGGTTTTACTATGTATGTGGTTTTTTAGTTTTATTAAACATAGATTTTTCACCGAAAATCAAGCTCTTTGTTCTACACATGTGAAAAAATAGAAGATTGTCAAAATAAAATTTTAAAAAATATGTTCAGGCTAGGTATTGATGTTCTCGATCCATTAAAATAAAAAAATTGAATTTCGATACATACATAAAAAGTTATGTTGTATACAATTTGCTTATGTTTCAATTGTAATTGGTTTGACTTTGAAACTTGATTAAGGAAAAAATGTTTAATAAAACACTATGAAACAAAATGAAAGTGCTAGATATCATAGTTACAAATCTAAATTCGAAAAAAAAAGAATTTTATCCTTCATACAAAAAAAGTTATGTTGTATATGGTGAGCGTCACTCCTTAAAAATGCTATTTTTTTTTAAAGCTAGTTTTCGAAGGAGATGGAAAAATAAGTGCAATCTGATTCCCAAATTTTTGAAAAAAATATATTTAGAATCTATAGACAAAATTTCACAGATCACTAGTTTTCATCATCTTCAAATTCCTCACGGTTTAGCCGGTATAGGAGCCCAAAAGTGAAGGTTTAGTTAAAAAAATAGTTCGATGTCCAGTTTGCCCAAAAATTGTAAACTAGTATTGTGGGATCACCCTGATGGATAGGCTAATATTTATGCACACTGACAAGTATCCATCAGGACTTCTGTCTCAAAGAAGGAGATTCTACCAGCTACAAAATAGTGGGCACTCGCTTATTGAAGGGATCATTTTCAAAAGGAATTTCAACGACGTCTTGTTGCGATGTGTCACTATGGAGAAAGCAAAGAAAATTCTCAAATCCTTCCACAGCGACCCAGAAGGAAGACACTTCTCTGCGAAGACCACCACTATCAAGATTTTGTGCGCTGGATACTTCTAGCCTATATTGTTCAACAACTCCTACGAAATGATAAAAACCTATAAAGAGTGCCAATTTTACTTAGGGAGAAGAAAGAATTTTTCCATGCCTCTCAATCTGATAGTAGAGGATGAGCCATTCATGCAATGGGGACTAGATTTCATCAGGCTGATCAACTCTTCCTCCAACACTGGTCACAAGTGGATCCTAACAACCACCGACTACTTCACAAGATGGATTGAAGTCCTACCCTTGAAGAATGCGACGAAAGCATAAATTGTAGATTTTCTCAAGGGGCTGGGGACAAGATTCGATGCGCCCAAGACTATCATCTCAGACAACGCCAAAGATTTCCTAGGGTCCAAGGTAAGTCAATTCACATTAGAACATGGCATATTTTTGAAAAAATCCTCAAACTACTACCCATAGGGAAATGGGCTAGCTGAGTCAACTAATAAGAATCTGTACCGAATCAGCAAAAGGATTGGTTTGGATCATGAGAGAGAATGGCATAAAAATCTTTGAACGACATTATGGGCAGATCACATAACTCCTAAGCAAGCCCTGAAGACTTCATTGTATGAGCTAATGTATGGGAAGGAGGCGTTGTTACCAATATCTATAGAGATACCTGCGCTACAGCTTCTCAAGTCTCTATAGATTGAAGAAAACGGACCTATGGAGGTTCGGTTGGCCAAATTGCTGGAGGTACAAGAAAAAAGGGGGAAAGCCCTAATAGCCATGACTAATCGCTAGAAGGTGGTTAAAAGGTGGTTTGACAGGAAAGATTTAGACCAGGGTCTAAAATGTGGGGACCTAGTACTAAAATTCAACGAAAGAGCCGCAAAGCTTAGCCAACATGGAAAATTTGACAAACTATGGGAAGGTCCTTTCAAAATAATTCAGTGCAAACAGAATATGCATTTGAATTGGAAAACATGGAACAAGAAGTATTGGGAATTCCAGTTAATGGAATTCACCTAAAATTGTTCAATTAACCTTCAGATACTTCATGCAGGCATAAATATGTAATTAATGTAATTATTTTCCCTTTCATGTTTTGTCGGTCTATTCTTTTCACATTTTTTCTAGTTACAAGAAGCAAAAAATTCAAGAGACCCATTATTACAAAAATAAAGAAAGACGATGATGCTCATATTGCAGAAATTAAGTTCATATGCGAAGGATTCAATAAAAGTTGCAGAGAGCACAATAATAAATACAAAGGGTTGAAGATAGCAAATATATTCGTTATATATACTTTGATAAAAATATTGACAAAATGGTTATGTTTCCATCCATTCAAAAGTATGACTATATATGCGGCTTCCTTATATATACACTGGAAAGCCCTCTTTCAGGTATATATATACATAAGAGAGAAAAGTGCATTAATCTTCAAGTTGTCGGAGCATGGACATTATCACCATCTATGTGAGCATTTCCCTTTTCAACTAGGGCATTGTCAGGGGTAGTAGGGAAATTATCACCAGCAGCAAAGATTTGGAATAGCAGCACCAACTCCCAGAACAAGCAGCGAAAGGAACACAAGGTTCCTAAAGTCGGTGTACTACTCCATGTCATAGAATAACACTACATTGTAGCAGCGCAAAAGGAAGTGGCACGCACAAGTGGTGTGAACCCCAATTTCATACCTACAAAAATATAACAAACAATCATATTATTAGATCATATGCAAGCAAGAAACAAGGATTCCCCATGAAATCCATTTGCAATGCTTGAATAGGAAAGAAAATGAAGAAATGAACAAAGATAATAATGAAATCCTATTCTAAGATGCAAACTCTTGATCCCATGGGTGATTTGGTGCCAATTGATGTGTCGAAATCAACTCTTTCCCAACTCCTTTGTAAGCTTTGATGATTTGATCCACTTGATGGTTGAATTCCTGCATAACCTAGCTAAGAACTTGATAGAAAGATATGAGAATGGCTATGCTTGAAGATGGATTTGAGTATAATAAGTTTACTCAAATTGTGAATGATTGAATGAGAGGAAGAGTCTTTCATTTATAGATTTCCAAAATGGAAGAGAGAGTGAAAATAAGCAATGTGGGATCATTCAACATCTAATGGCCAAGTGCCACTTGTCAAGATGTGAATGGTTGAAGGTTGAGCACATTTTGATCAGTGTGCAAGTTTGAATTTTGAATTTGATGAAGTGACATGTTTAGGGGGGGTGAAAGAAATGGAGTTGATGTCACTTGGCTCAATGCACAAGGACATGTAAGAGGAGTGAATGCCTTGTTGGAAGGACCAAGTCCATTTGAATTTGAATTCAAATTGAGGGAACATTCCCTTTTGATGCCACGTGAGGGAAAATAGAGAATTAAATAAATCAAAGTAATTGATTTATCGTGCAAGTTGCATTCTCTAGAGGATTTTAGTGAGAGGGATTAACTTAATCAAGGTTTTGATTAATTTAATAAGAGATTTGATGATTTAAAAATTTTGACTCAAATAGATGAATTAATTTAAATCAGAATTGAGAGGAAATGATTAATTAAATAAATGACTTGATTTATTTAACTAAGGAGGAATATGTTAGATTAAATCAAATAAGTTTAATTTATTTAATTTAATAAGAGGACTTTAGAGATTTTAATCAAATAAAATGGTTTATTTATTTAAACGAAAATGTAAGGTTAATTAAATTAATTGATTAATTTAATCATTGGAGGAGGAAGACTTAATTAAATGAATAATGATTCATTGCATTAAGAGACAAAATATGATGAAATGTTGAGAGTATGATTTAAGAGGAAATGATGTTAGTAATCAGGATCAAGTGTGCCGAACCGGAAATGTATATTTTCCATGTCTACATTTTGCCCCTCTTTGAAGCAATATACTTGTTGCATTGATTCAAAGAATAAACTGCTATGATCAAAAGTTCAAAATTTTCTCAATTTTTTTTCTTCAGATGCCCCACTATTGCCCTAGTGAGAAGAATTATGCTGGTATACTGCCCCCTCGAAAGATCGAGTGGAGATATACGATTTTCCGATCGAGATCATGATAAAATGTGAGAGGAGTTGTTCTATTGATCAGAGGACAAAAGATAAGTTTTTTTTATGTAGACAATTCTAATGATGTATAGACAGTCATCGGTCATGGATAGCCTCGTGTATATTTTGATACAACACACCGATTTTAGATATAAATGTTAGTAAAGATAGAGGAGTAAGAAGAATAAGATGGATGGAAGGAGGATCCACACAAGCGCACACTATGAATGATGATGATGATTTGCTTACCAGGAGTTGGGATTTTCAAAGGGCCAATTACTTTATGTTTGATAACACACATAGGTACAATGCATCAAGGTATAAAGGACCAGGATGGCATTGTACCTAGTGCGATGGACTTTGACTCGTCAATCAGATAGGAGTTTTCTTGTTCACACTTAGCATGCATACTTCATTCAGGATGTACTTTAGACATTCTAAACATCTCGAGCCAAAACATAGAAAAGCAAGCCTTCCTATGTGGTCAACAAGATACCTAAAACATCCCCCTACAAACCAACAAAGTACATATGGCTAAGTTATTTTACAAGTGTATCCCACAAGCGTAGCAGATAAAAAAATAATGTTCATTGCCCCATTCCTTTCTCTCTAAACCTGTTTTGATTAGGCATCATCGAGAGGTCCTAGGAATGAGTGCAAAATAAGATAAGTCAAAAAAGACCAAGACAAAGTAAACAAACAAGCTAATGTTCTTCATACTACTAGCCAAGACTAACTACTGCGGGGTACCTGATGCTTATGTCCATCATGGGACGGATTCATCCTAAGACATGTTGTGATCAGGATTTTGGTGAGACTGATTTGGGTGATAAGCTATTGATACTCCGAGTTGATCAACTTGCTTGCTTACTGACCTAGACTTGAGACTTTGACGATTAGGTGCTCACTTTGGAACCTGCTAAACTTGCTTCTGACTGACTCACCAAAGGGTGAAAGTGACAATTGACTTTATAATGAGTGATGACAAATCGCGGGTGAAAGCGAGGTGAGATGGGTGAACCATTTTGGATTTTTCAGATATTTTGAGGCTATTTTTGGTATTTTCAGATTTTTCAATGTTTTTGGTATTTTTCGAGATTTTATGAATGTTTTTGGATTTTGTGTCTCGGGGGTCGATCAAGGATGGCCTTGTCTACGTTCTAGCTCAGAGATGATGTAGTTCAGACAACAATTGACTTGATTGCTGATGAGAAAGATGGGAAAATGGATTGCCATTTTATTGTGAGGACGCCTAAGGATTGACCTAAAATGTCTCGGGGGATGATGAAAGATCAACCTTTCCTACATTCAAGCTCAAAGATGACGTAGTTTGAACGGTTGACTCTATTTTTGATGTTTTATATTTTGACATGTTTTGGACTTTTGAATTTTTTGGATGTTTTTGAATTTTTGCATGATTTTGACGATTTGGATATGGATACATGATTATATCAGTGCTTTGCTATGGGATTTTGTTGAAAACCAAGCTTAATTTTGATCAATCAGATTGATGGATTGATAGTTTGACTAATTGTGTTAAGTCAAACAAGAGTGATAATGCACTTGTAAACTCTAGGAAGTTGTGTTATCCTAGAGTAAAATTGTACACAAGGGGGTAGTTGGACTAAGTGTGTTAAGCCAAACAAGTTGATGATGGATTGGATAACTTGAATAAGTGTGTTAAGTCAAATAAGATGATAATGCAGTTGTAAATTCCAGGAAGTTGTGTTATCCTAGAGTAAACTCGTGCACAAGATGATAGTTTGACTAAGTGTGTTAAGTCAAACAAGGTGATAATTGATTGGATTCAATTGATCAAGATTTGATGAATCTTGATTTGGAACAAAATTGTTTTGATGATTTGATGTGACACAGATGTGCACATTAGATGCAACTGATACAATTTGTTCGATTGATGTTCAACGAAAGATAAAGCTTGATAAGGACGTCTTCCTATCAAAATATGCCATGGGCTAGTGATTTGGATTCGTGCTCACAAATGCTTTGACCAATTTGATTTCACGTTTGCAAATGTTCGGATCACCACATAGGTGTGAAGGATATAGATCAAGATTTATTCCTGAATCAAGATGCAAATATTTGCCCCTAGTGTCTAGCAATGTGTGGAATGCCATGGGTAGATTCTTGAATAGATGGATGGATAGATACGGTAAGCATGCAAAGGATGCCAAGGATTATCTTGCGACAAGATAAGGTGTTTGAATAGAGGATGCTCATTCAAATAGTGCTTCATGGCTCAGATAACGTTGGGTAGGATAGGATCAATGACAATGACCCATTTCAAGATGTATACCATCTGCAAGTATAAAGTGTGCACCAAAATTTCATCAAGATTAAGATGCCTTGGAGTATGGATGCAAATGGATGAAAATGGATTGGATAAACAGTTCATGGATGACCAGATTTATTATGGATGGAATGTTGGCTTTATTATGGATGTGATAAGATGCTTTCTCCTGAAATGGCGCACGTGGATGCTTGATTTTACACATGATGCCTATTTTCTAGGTTTTTATCATGGTACTTGTCCAAAGCACCACCATAGTGGTTTTCACTAGAGGGCGATTTTTTTATTTACTGTTTTCAATCCATTTTCTGATTTTTTTTTTTTTTGGATTTTTTGTATTTTTTGAAATATTTTAAGCTGATGTTGAATCACCTAGTTTTTTTGAAATTGATGCTTCTGTCATAACATGCCATCATTATCCTACTTGAAGAATTTTTTTTGCCAAGATACATGCACTTGAATGCAACTTTTGAGATTCATGATCTACTTTGTTGATACCAGAGTTAACTTCATCTTTGTGCGCATATCGCGATAGAGTGCCTTCCGAATCCTTATGATGAAGGGTCACCGCCAATACATGGTTAATGTAAGAATTGGATATCATGCGTGGAGGTGTGGATGGAGTGTGTTTAGGAGTAAAAGATGGATTGGTTGATAGTTTTGAACCTTTGATTCTCCAAACTTGGGAAGATGAACAATAATGGATGGGTATGGAAGTGTGCATGGAATTAGGACCAACTACTTGATACACTTTGTATGTCGCTTGAGAAGATTTTTTTTTCCTTTGTGGACATCTTGGATGGATACTTTTCCCTTTTTGATTTTTCCCCATAGTTTCTTTGACTAATGGATTTTGATAGGGATAATATTTCTTTGTATTCTTTGGTATCCAAGTGTATTTAATTTTTCCTTCATGCTTCGCTACTTCTTTTTCTTTGATTATATTTTTCATGCTTCGATTCAAATATTTATTTTGACATTGGTCCCAGTTTGTGGATGGGGTGATGGGTGGATGAAGATTCATGATGTGGCGGGTCGTAGAATTTGCATAAGTTTCATCATAAGGATTCTTCGTGCTCCCTATGTTGACATTTTCTTGAGATGACATTGCCCCCAGTTTTGTGGAAGGATCACCAATATGTTTATATCTCTTGATTGTTGAATAACCAAGGACTTGATGCTTAGGATTGCCCCTAATCTGCATGGGTTCCAAGATACCCTGTTCATGTAGGCCTAATCCTCTACCTTGATAATTCATCTGCTCAAAATTTTTATCTGCAATAGGATATGATTTACCTTGGAGACAAGGTGCTACTCCTTCTTTGCTCTATGGTGGATCTTCAAAAGTGCTAGTTGCTTTATTGATAAGATAATTTTCCCTTTCAAAGGTGAGTGATCCAAGTTTATAAGTGATAGGATCCTCCACATGTGGGATGGATTCTTGCTTGATCTCTTCGGTTTGATCTTGTGAGATATTGGATTGTAGTGCTCCTTCAAGAGGTGTTTATGCTTCACTGTCCTTGTAAAATTCTTCCTCATGATTCTTTCTTGATATGCTTTCACATGATGTTTCTGATTCACAACTTCTACAGAAGCCTTCTTCATGACCCATTTCTGATATGTCTCCGGATTTCTCTATATCTTGATCATGGGTACAAATGTTAAGAGTATGAGACTCTTGTTCCTTGGTAATGATATCAAGATTATGATACTCTTGTTTTGAATGAAGATCATCTACATGTCGATCTAAAGAAAGCATCTCATGGGTAGACAGAGGGTTATGTGCTATACGGATATGATCATTATTTGCGACATCTTGTATAGATAGGAGAGTGTCCATTATATCATTGTAGTAGCTTGGAGATACAAATTCTTGATCTTGAATGATTTCAAAATTTCTTTTGACATGCTTTGGATCAAGTTCTTGACATGGGTCAATTTCAAAGAATGGATTGCTTTCTTGGATATCTTCATTAGGCATAGGAAGTTTCTCAAATGTCATGAGGTGAAAGGATGTCCATATGTTTTGGAAAGGATCATGGCTAGACCTTGGTAAAAGATGTTGATCATGCTTTGAAATAAATAATTGAGATATGTCCTCTAACTCGTTAGGTGATGTAGAGACATTGTCAACATGATCATTGGTGGATGAATCTTGGTTTATCTCAATAGGATCAAATAACATCAACACTCTTCGAAATAGATCTTTGTTGGAGGGGTCTTGATCATGACTAAAAAATGGCTCTTGATGTATCTTGATTTGATCATCAGATGAGGGGGATGTATCGTCAAGGTGTTCCTCGATGGATAGATCTTGATTATTTTTTTCGACAATTATGGTGGGAATCTTTTGCAAGCTTTGTTGAGCAAGTAAGGTCCACATTTGCTGTTGAGCTAACAACGCTTTTTATTGGCCGTGTCGTTGTTCCAACAAATCTTGTTGTTGGTCTTGTTGCTATTGTGCCAACAATGCTTGTTTTTGGTCGTGTTGTTGTTGTGCCAACAAAGCTTTTTGTTGGGCTCCTTGTTGTGCTACTTGTTGATGTACTTGTTCATGGATTGCTTGCAATAGTTCCTAGAATTGTGCTTGCGCCTACTGAGCTTGGTGTTGGGCTTGAGCTTGAGATTGTGCTTGTTGGGCTGCTTGTGCTGCATGTGCAGCTTGTGCGGCTTGTTGGGCTTGGAGTGCCTTTTGGTGGGCAGATTGTTGAGCAGCTTGCAACATGATGGACAATGAATTTGTCATATTATGTTTTGGTGGTGGTGGTGGTGGATTGCGAATGGTGTTGATTTTTGGGGTTGCTTGAATAGTTTCCATCGGTTGTTGTGATATCAATGGAAAAGTGGGAGGATTGATATGATGCTTTGATTTATGAAGGGGGTGTTGCTCGAATTCAGTTGATTGATGATTGGTAAAGGGGGAAAGCTCATTCCTTGATTGTTTGGTTGATAGATTTGTATTTTTTTGACTTTGATTTAAATCTACCATAGGAAAAGATGTTCCAAAATTTAGATTGGGAAAACTAACATTTGGTGTACCATTGATGTTTGTATGAGATAATGATCCCATGTAGGGATTGTATAAATGTGAGTTTTGATAATCAATTAGCATTGTAAGGCTTAGATAGTTTGGTTGAATTGGATTACTCATGATGTAGGAATCAGGTTTATATTCCATGTTCCTCTTGTGTTTTGACCTTGTTGACCTCTAAGGGGTTTAGGACCAATGATGAGATGAAGGATGAAAGGGGTGAATGATATGGGTGTTTGAACTTTTTAGAAACTTTGGATCAATGCTAGACTTTAGGACTTGATTTGATTTGATTTTGATTGATGATAGGTTGACTAAGTGTGTTAAGTCAAACAAAGATGATTATGCACTTGTAAACTCTAGGAAGTTGTGTTATCCTAGAGAAAATGTGTACACAAGAAGATAATTTTGCTAGGTGTGTTATGCCAAACAAGGTGATTTTTGATGATGAACTTGTAAACCCTAGGAAGTTATGTTATCTTAGGGAAAAATCATATAAGACAATGAATTGGCTAAGTGTGTTAAGCCAATGAAAGTGATCATGAACTAGTAGACCTCAAGAAGTTGTGTTATCCTAAAGGCAAATTTGTTCAAGGGGATTGATAATTTGACTACGTGCGTTAAGTCAAACAAGGTGATGCTGATTTTTCCTAAAAGTCTAGGATAAGTGATGTTTCCAAGGTTCCAAAAGTTATTGGTGAGATGGGATTTGATTGATGTTTGGATGGATGAGGTGTTTGACTTGATCCTAGATGACCCTACAAGGACCTGTTTACTAGACCAAGATATTGAAGAACATTATTTTCCCTAAAAGTATTTCAAACCAAATGACTCAAAAGGGACCAAGCACATGTGTGGTTCAATTTTTTGTTATCTTGCTTAGGTTTGGTTCTTTTTACCACAAACACTTTCTTGATTATGCTTTTCAAACTTCATGTCTAATGTCCCACTTTCTTTTCATCCCACAAGGTCCATTATGTGGAAATCAAGGAAATTAGGGCAAAAGTTTCCTAGTGTTTAACCTTGGTGAAAAAAAATGATGATAAAATCCAAGCACTCAGAAACCTCCAAGGATAGAATCCCTAGGGAAATCAAAAGCACTTTGATTTGTCAAGGGATATTTGTTTCCTCTAAGGGGTTTGAAATTTCAAAGCTTTTGTGAATGATTGTTTCTCAATGTTTTAGAACCAAGCAAAGTGTCTCAATAACATGCACAACCCTTGGCTGAAAAGAGAACATTTGTTGGGTTCCCACTTGGATAAATCCAGTTGTGCATATTCTGTCTGGATGACTAGATGCTTGACCACACTAGCTCCCCTCCATGACACACACACTTCTCGGGTCAGCCAAGCATCAGTAACCTTGAATCTCCCATGGCATACTTTCCATCTCTACAACAAAACCGCATGTATAACGTGGGGTGGCTTCAAAGGACATGACCTTTTGCACCAACAAAATAGATAAGGATTTGGCCTTTCTAAACAAGGTTTTTAATTCAGGTATTCCATTTGTGGGGGACTATCCAGTACGGAAAGAGACCATTGCTACCCATCTCGTCGAAATAATCCTTGTGATTCTTGAACTTTCCTCAAGAATCCACACTTATATACCGGTTGGAATTCACTTGGCTTTAACATGTTCCCGGTTGGGTCGTTCCCTTGGGTGATTACTTTTTCCCACAAGGAAAGCCTTCTAAGATAAAAAATAGCAAGCTATCATATCTCGTTGTTCAATCAAACTTTGTTGAAAAACAAAGGGAGAACCTTCGCAATATGTTGTGCTCACACTCACATGTTTTGTTCAATTGTTAGGTACCCAAATTGAAATGTGGGGGAAATATTTTATGCAACTTAGTGTCACCAAAAAGACTTTTGATTCTCAAGATCTTCGTGAAGCGCATAGGCCTTTTTAAATGACACTACTTTGCAAAAAAAATTACAAGGCACAAAAAACACATGTTCATTTTAAATCCCTCAAAGCAATAATGAGTTATTTTTAAGCACCAAAGGAAATGTGAGATTGCCTTGTTCAATTATTAACCTTTAAACAAAATATAGTATGTTGTTCCTAAGGTTCCTTTTAGCCCTTTTACAACTTTTGAAAAGAAATTTGATTGTTCTTTTTAAACCCAAAAGAAGTTTAGTGTTTCTAAGGCAAATGACATTAACAAATTTCTTTTAAACAAGAATCTAAAATCCTTAGAGAGTGTTGAAGAACACTTTAGTGTTTAAAAAAACTTTGTGCATAATGAACATGGTGCCATAATAAATTTTCTACTTTGTTTGGAAAAGGAAATTTTCTTGTTCTTTTTAAACCCAAAATAAATCTAGCATTTCTAAGGAAAATGACATTAACAAATTTCTCTCAAAAAGAAGAATTTAAAATCCTTCAAGAAGTGTTGATCAACACTTTAGTGTTTAAAAACACTTTGGGTATGATGAGCTTGATGTCATGATGAACTTCTTCCTTTGCTTTTTCTTTGCTCCAACCTACAAAATGATAGAAAACCAGAGAGCAAAAAGATAGCAAACAAGGTCAAGAATTAAAAAATCCAAAATTCAAAAGGTACATGCCAAATTTCAGACCTAACTATTTTTCGTGGCACAGTTTGAACAAAAAGCGGCGCTATATAGTGCCACGCGTTTGACTATGAGTGGCGCTCTGCAGGAATAGAGACCGAATATGCAGCACAATATGGTTAAGTGGCGTTGTTTGTGATGCGGCTAGGTTTGCAATTTTAAACTTTTATAGGCGGGAAGGCAGAAGCGGCGTGATTTGAAAAAAATGCGGTGTGGTATGGCACTACGGTGCTGAGAACGGTGTGGTATAGCACCGTAGGACTGTGTGCGGCGCAGTTATGAATTTTGAAATTAACAGGTGGGAAAAGAAGAAGTGGCGCGGTTTAGAAATTTGTGCGGTTCGGTATAGCACCACACCTCTGAAAGTGGTGTAGTATGGCACTGTGCGTATGAAAGCGGCGCAATATAATGCTGCGGGACTGTTTCCCTATGACCTGTAAAAAAATGTTAATAAATGCGGAAATTTTGAAAAACATGATTAAATTCTTGAGTTTGCCCTCCTAGCGCCAAAATGTGAACCCCAATTTCATACCTGCATAAATACAACAAACAATTATATTATTAGATCATATGCAAGCAAGAAACAAGGATTCCCCATGAAATCCATTTGTAATGCTTGAATAGGAAAGAAAATGAAGAAATGAACAAAGATAATAATGAAATCCTATTCTAAGATGCAAAATCTTGAGACCATGAGGGATTTGGTGCCAATTGATGTGTCGAAATCAGCCCTTTCCCAACTCCTTTGTAAGCTTTGATGATTGAATTCCTGCATAACCTAGCTAAGAACTTGATAAAAAGATATGAGAATGGCTATGCTTGAAGATGAATTTTAGTATAATAAGTTTACTCAAATTGTGGATGTTCGAATGAGAGGAAGAGTCTCTCATTTATAGATTTCTAAAATGGAAGAGAGAGTGAAAATAAGCAATGTGGGATCATTCAACATCCAATGGCCAAGTGCCACTTGTCAAGATGTGAATGGTTGAAGGTTGAGCACATTTTGATCAATGTGCAAGTTTGAATTTTGAATTTGATGAAGTGACATGTTTAGGGGGGATAAAAGAAATGGAGTTAATGTCACTTGGCTCAATGCACAGGACATGTAAGAGGAGTGAATGCCTTGTTGGAAGGACCAAGTCCATTTGAATTTGAATTCAAATTAAGAGAATATCCCCTTTTGATGCCATGTGAGGGAAAATAGAGAACTAAATAAATCAAAGTAATTGATTTATTGTGCAAGTTGCGTTCTCTAGAGGATTTTAGTGAGAGGGATTAACTTAATCAAGGTTTTGATTAATTTATTAAGAGATTTGATGATTTGAAAATTTTGACTCAAATAGATGAATTAATTTAAATCAGAATTGAGAGGAAATGATTAATTAAATAAATGACTTGATTTATTTAACTAAGGAGGAATATGTTAGATCAAATCAAATAAGGATTAATAAAGACAAATGCTTAGGTGTCATGATACAGGTTGTTTCAAGCTCCAAGGTTGAGCATGAATCTTTTTAAGGTACTCATTACGACATTAGCCTAATTATGCTTTCAAGGATATTAATGGCGAAGACATACGAGAAGGTGAAAAGCAAGGAGTTGGTGGCTCAATTTTCAATGAAAATCACGTTGAAGGGACGCTATCTCTAACAGAATCATAAATTCTTGTCTTATCAAAAAGGGCTAGTATTTCATTTCACGTGGACATAGGAGCTGGCAATACATGCCGAATTAAATGCAGAAAGGCAACCGTTGTCTACCAGTTGAAGGCAGGAAATTGAAGAGAAAAAACTAAGTATCGCATGCAAAAAAATTAGAAAAGAGTATAAGACCTCTTGAGCATGCAAAAGGACTTAAAAAAATAGAATTGTCAAAAGAACCGAGTATAGCGCAATTTTCAGCAAAACTGAACGCTAAGGTGATTGCTACGAATTCATTGCCCTGGTGTGAATTGGAGGCTATCTAGTTGTGAATTCAAAGCTTTGCATTGTGCTTTAGGTGCTATTCATACTGTCTCAAGTATAGTTTCTAGGTAGAGGATTCACAGAAGGATGGCAACTACTCAAAGCTCTCAATCCAAGATAAAACAAGAAGAGGCCCATAGTTTATTTAATATCATGTGTGTGGCACCAGCCGTCGACGTCTTTGAGGATGTATCTTATGCTTCGCCTGAAATTCCAATAAATCTGACGTGGGTAAATACGCGGGTTGTAGAAAAGAAGAACCTGCACAAGGATGAGAAGAGAATTAAAGAAGAATGGGAGAATCTTCATGACCCCATTCTGGCAAAGAATGCTAAGTCACTTAGGGAAGTGGCTTGTGAAAGAATGAATAGGATTAGCGACCTAGATTCCTTGGTGCATAAAGTTTGGTGCACTGCACTTCCACAATATATGGTCTCATTGGTACACTACTGCCCTGAATTGGTAGATGAGGCCATCAAACACTTCAACCCGGACACCAAAACAATTGAGGGTCGAGAGGTGAGTGTGGTCATATGTAGGGAGGCTATTTGGAATATGCTCTATATCCCTGAGTTTCACTCCAAAGTGCCTCAAATGGAGAATTTCACTCCAAAGAATGGAGAAACATATTGGAGGACCAGAGACCTTGCATTGAGTTTCTATAATACAGAGACTCAAAGGCTAGCTCAAAATACGCCAATGCAGATCCTAGTAACGCACAAGGGCTTCAAGGATGACATGAAGGATGTTTTATTGATGATGGTGTTTTTTTGTGGCCTAAACACTGACAAGGAGGCCCAGGAATTTCAACTCAATTTGGGTTTTCAATTACGCAGGAAACATTCCTTTTTTTGGTACAATTTTGTTGAATTCCTCATGCAAGAGATGCTCAGCCAGATAGCAGAATACCAAATTTAGTGGAGGTTCAAGTTCCCATCCTTTCTCGCACATATGTTCTTGCATCAGAATCCTAAATTCTTCTAGAAGCATATAGGACTCTCAATTTTTTATGAAAACCAGAGGAGGAAGCTAGTCACAAAATGCACTCCCCTTCTCTCTGTGACGTATGACTACTACACATTTTCAAATTATTTCTTATATTCAATTTTGCAGGATTTAAGAAGAGACAACATTATCTTATGGTTCAACTCGGACCAAACTGAGTTCATGCAAAACTTCACCCCAAGATGTGACTGGTTTTTAGGTGAAGACTTCATGTTCATCCGATTGCGAGGCTTCACCGATGAGCCATTCTGGCTTCCAGCATGTCCTATAGACTGGATACTTGCACTTGAGGTATTCCACCAGGTATCAATTATCGACACCACCTTCTACAACAGAAAAGCAAAGAAGAAAGGATTTTTCAGTTGCCCGATGAGCTACAAAACCATAGTCATGGCTAAGAGAAAAGCTCACAATGTACTGGAAGAAAAGCTAGCTCATCTGGGGTTGGTATGGATTTGCAATAAATGGAATTACAACCCTGATGATGATTTTCCAAACCAGTATGTCAAAGTGACACACTACCCTCGACCTTACTAGGAGAAGCGTCAAAATTCGGTGTTGGATGCAGATGAGTTTATTGTTGACCTGACGTTGAAGGTGGTTGACCCCCTTGACTCGGATTCTACCTCCTGAATGGGTAGTATGATAAGACAAGAAAAATGGGGACTACTCTCCACAATAATCTGCTAAAGAAATACAGTTGGAAGGAGGAGAAGGTCCATTATTTTTGTATATATCATCAAGAAACCTGACGCATCAAGGCCACTTATGATACTGAGGAAATAGATGAAAAATTCGATAAATTATGGAACAACAAGCATCCAGATTCCAACATGAGTGGAGAAAAGGACTCTAGTTTAGAGGAAGTTGAATCACAGTTAGAAGGAGGAGCGGAACTAGAAACAGAGATACAAGATGCCACAGAGAAATAAAAGGGAAAATTCATGAAGCAACCAAGTAGGGTCTCCTCTAATGTATGGGCTAACATATCATGTGTGAAGTCTTCACTAACTTGCACCAACACGGAAAGGATGACTAGGGCAACCTCACCGCAACAATATGAAATCGTAGCGGTAGATGACTCGCCGCCAGAGGAGTGGCCACAGGTTGAGGCATCATTTGGAGAGTATTTGCAAGACCCTAAGGGAAGAAAAGAGTCGGCAATAGATGAAGGACAACATTCATGCACACTGCAGGTATCTTTCGCTCCCTCTTCTCTGGTTACACAAACCATAGTTGCCCCTCTTGTGTCCACAACACCTGTTGCTTCATGCATTGACCAATGCATTTCAACCTCTGTTCCCATGTCTGGGGGGGGGGGGTTTGCATAGTTCCCTCATGCGGCCCCATTTTCCCTTACTCCTCTATAGAACCCCACACCATTCTGCATCTCGAAGACTCTCACACTTTGCCTCAGTTACCTCCATCGATGCATCTCTTGCTGCCGCAATGTCGGAGCCAAACCACTCTTCCCAATAGATAGAAGTCACGATGAATCTACTTCCTTTAAGTCTTCCTATTGGTCCGTAATTAGAGTATTGGAGTATCCCTCCCTTCTTGCCTTAGACAATTAGTATACCAAAGAAAAAGTATCGTGGTACTGCCACCCTTTCATTTCCTTTTTCCCTTCCTCCCGATGCACCTTTCATAGGAGGACTCATCAGGTTGCCCTCTGAATTCTTATCAGAAGGTGATAGGACTAGGCAAGCACAAGCAATTAGAGCCCAAAGAGAAAAGGCTGAAATTGCTAAGAAGCCGACGGAACCAAGGGTACAAACAATTTTTAATGAGGCTCAGCAGTCGCTACATTTTGTGAATATGTACCCAACTATCAGCAACCCACAAAAAGACATGCAGCCAAATGACTACAAAATGTACGTCATCAGGCTCGATTTAAGTGTAGCCTGACCTTAAGACAAAGTGGAGCTAATGGAGGAAACATAGCGGGTGGTGACCACCGACTTTCTTAAGTCTGATCGAAAACTAAGGAAAAGGGAAGAAGAGCTTAGAATCATAAAGGATAGGGTTGAGGTCTTGCTCACCAAGGAGAAAGCCAAGGAGGTTGAATTTAAGCGCCTATCCCAACAAAGGGAGGAGGAGAAAGCAAAGCTTTGAGAAGAACTTGCGAAGTTCCAATCCCACCATCCTAGCTTGGTCGTTGAGCTACAAGAGAAGAACAAGGAATATCAAGACTAGCTGGAAAGGTTGGGACAAGAAGTGCGACAAAAATATGAGAAGTTCCTTCGTTGGCACACTCAACTTGAGGAACAAATGCGGCAAAAAGATGTTGATTTCAAGATATGTCAGGCTCAATTCAAAAATGAAATTGCAGAACTAAAGTCTTCATTAGAGCAAGCAGTGGCAAATAAGGAGCGAGTTGAGGCTAGCTGGGTTATGGAATCATGGATCCTACATGGACAACTCACCATGGAAAACCAAAGGGTTGCGGAGCTAGCGCATGATATGGAGCAAAGGAATACAAAGATTGCCTTATTGAAAGATTCTGCCTCACCCCCTGTCGATCAAACATACCTTCTTCAGGTGGCCCAACAATTATATGTCTCATATTGGGAAAGAGTGAAGGCTTTATGTCTAACTCTATAGCCAACACTCTGATTTATGGCAGACACAATAGACTTGGGCAGAGATGTTCATGTGACGATCGAGAAATTCCCACAGTCCATCACTGAAAGATTTCCAGAGGCGAAGAGATTATTGGAGAGGCTATATTAGGTCCAGATGAAGTCTTGGAAAGTGCAAGGATTATGGACCATAGGGACGTTGCTAAAAAAACCAACCAGTTCATCCACTACCATGCAGCTATCCTTCATGCCAATGAGTGTGCCACCAAATTAGATCAGCTCATGAAAAGCATGCAAGCCAGGGTCTGTCACCTAACTCAAATGAGCTTACCATCTCCATTCCTTGAAGATGAGTCAGTGGCCACAACATACCATATTGCAGAAAAGATCGAGGAGAAGCAACGAGATGCATCTGCCTTCTAGAGTTTCAGTCAACCCCTTGTTGTAGGAGATATTGAGGGCATCACTCATCCAATCACACAACTTCTTTTTCAACTCGAATTCTGGGCCGATATATTGTTCGCACTACCTTACGAAAAAGTTATCGATCTACATGGAGCGCAAGAGAATTTGGGTGACATATTGAATCCATCCAAAGATGAATGGCTTCCTCTTCAGACTTCCCTCTCTTAGATCTGACCATGTTGCTCAATGGATAAGTCTCTAGTCTATCAGCCAAAAAAATTTGGGTTCCTCGTTTCGCAGGAAAAATGCCCCTGATAAGTCGCCAAAAGTTGTGAACATAAAATTCCCAAGCTCCCTTCGGGTGATTTGTTTTTGCTTAAATATCAGCCATGCTCTCTTTTAAAGGGGCAATATCAGGCTCCTTTTGCAAAGTCTCATTGTGAATGTTGCCACTTCTCAGTAGAGCGCTCCTCACAAGGTTTCCTCATCTTGCTTTTCAAAATCTTGTGTTGTGCTTCCACATGCCAGCATTTCACAATCTTCAGTGCCCCTATGCATCACTCTCCTTTCGAGCACCGATTGCTTGCCATGTTGCATCAGTTTGTGCATATTCCTTGGCAAACCCCACCTTCAATGCAGTATGTTCAGAGACCTCCATATGTTTTCGCGAAACAAGTTTTTCATTGCTTAAGGGGAAGAATGAATGTCGGCCCCAATTGCTTGCCACATGATTTTCTAAAGGCTTCCTTGCAAAGGAAAATAGGCAGGTGACAACCCATCACTAGTTACCATATTTTGTAACATCATGAGTAAATTGCACATGTCAGCGCTCTAGTCTATTGGGACCACATCCATCATTTGCAGGGGATGCATCTGACTCTAGGGCATCCTCATTCATGGATCGAATATTTTCGGTTGCAACAGCAAGGGAAAATCATTGCTAAATGCATCATTGCTCATGATTGGAGGATCTTTTCTATTATTGGCTCATTGAACTAGGTTTCATTATAAATACTACTTCTTCCATCAAACTAAGAGTTTTAGATTTTTGAGATGAAAGTATTATTAGAAGAACTAGGCCTTTACCACATTTAATATTATTGTAAAGACTTACAGACTGTGTCATTGCTCGGCCTTTCTGTGATCTTGAAGATTTTGATAAAGTTTTACTGTGCCATTGTGGTGCTAAATGTTTCATTTGTGAAACTTCTATAATTTTAATACAAGTTTGTTGGTTTAGATCATGTCTTTGACTCCTCTTTTCAGTAAATGTGCATGAATATTATTTTATCTTATTGAGTGAATCATTTAGATTTTATCTTTATTTCCTTTCATTCTAGAACATAGCAGATTGTTGAACGAGCCCTTAGATCACATCTACATGATAGGTCTATTGTGCCTTACATCTAAGTCTTGGCACATCACCCTAATTAGATACTTTTATTTTTATATACCTGCTTCCTTTTCCCATTGAAAACCCTAGTTATAGAAGAGTCGACTTCTTTAAAATCTGGAGGTTACTTAGTTTAGCGCAATAGGCCCCCCCTTTAACTGAGTTTCCTACAGAGGTCTATTACCTTGCCAATTTTTGGCATCAACAGTTGCTACATCCTCATGGACATGCGTTGACATACCACATTCTTGCATAGCTAGAATGAGGACCCACCATCCTTTTTGCAGAATAGCAAAAATTCACCATTTATCTTTAAGATGTCATGTTGGACACATGGTACCATATCGCATCAATGCAAACTCGACCTTGTTAGAGGGACAAAAAATGCAATGTGAGTAAATTGTGTGATGCAACAAGAACCATCGATCTCTACCATCTCTTTGCACTAACCGTTGATATTCTAAGGCATGTATCACACAACACAATTTACCTCAAGATGATGTAAAAAAAAATGCACTATGAAGAGATCTAGCATTGCAATGAGATGTTGACATGTACTCTTTGAGCTTTAGAATTTATAATCCATCACATAGCACATTTTAGCTATGTTCCATAAAAAGTGAAAGTGTGATGTTGTGTCAGCAATTTGATCTACAAAATCTAATCACAACCATTGATCGAGTTGGGCTAAAATATTAAATGCACATGTCAACATTAGGAAACTTTATTACATTACCAAGTTGATAGACACTAGAATGAGAGGCCGGTCTAAAGTCATAACTTAAGCAACTGGAAACCAACTATTGCCAATCAATTGAAGAATAGAAGATTGGTGAGTGTTATGAATGAAACCCTTAGGGTTTTACTAAGAAACCCTAGTAATGGTTGAGAGAAAAGATAATGTAATTCTAAGCTCACTACATATCATTTGGACCCATAGATCATACTTCTAAAATAACCTCGAAAAAACCATATTAGATTTGTCATTTGTTTTCTCTATAAAACTCCAGAAACAGTCTGTTGAAAAGCATGACAACTTTTCATGACAATATTGCAACATTTTTGCAATAATACAACTTTACAAAACATGCTAACAACATACTTTTGTCTCCATCAAACTTCACCATGTTGCTTGGGACTGATCCTTTAATATCAATGACCATCATGACTTACCCTATGACATCAATGATAACAATTCCAACACTACCTTAGAGATTCTATTTGGTAAGCCAAAAAAAATGATGAAATTTAAGTTGGAGAATGAACTTATAAGTCTAGATCCTTCAGATTTTAAAAATATCTAAGACTTCTTCTCCAAGCTCAATTGTCTTAGACTGCAGTTAACTAATTGTGAGATCACTAAAGAAGATGAGAAATTGATTCTTTCTATTCTTGCTAAGCTTTGTACTAAATATTTAGTGTTTGTTTCTATATTTAATGCTATGATGGATACCCTTGGAAATGCATAAAAAATTCCTTCTCTTGATTAATTTTCAACTTAGCTCATAAGGGAACAAGAAAAGTTGGCACACATGGGAACATTTAAGTCTTCCAAATCTTATACTCTTCTGGCAAAGGATCCAAAGGCTTCAAGTAGAAAATTTAAGAATCATAATAAGGACCCCAAGTCAAATGATAAAGGTAAAGATTCACCTTCATCAACACTCTTGGCCTCTACAAGTCCTAAATCTAATAGATGGATTCTTGATTCAGGGGCATCTCATCATATGGCATCATCTATGGGAATGTTCTCTTCTTTTGAGCCTTATAATTCACCTAATATTTTGATGGGTAACAATACATATATGAAGGTATGTGGGAAGGTATGTATTGACATGGGGAAAATAAATTTTATTTATGAACTTTTTGTTCCTTCCTTATTATCAAATGTCCTTTATATTTATCAAATTACTCATAGTGGACAAGGTAAAATAGTTGAGTTCACTCCTGATAGAGTCTACATAAGGGAATTGGAGACTAGGGATATTATTTCTATTGTCATGGTTGATCATTCCTCTCGTTTGTATTCCATTACAGATTTTTCTTTAGCTGATGATAATGTTCTTTTTATTGCATATCACACTCCTTCATTGAGTGTGAATCATGTTTTTGAGGAGAATTTTGGTCATCTAAACCTTGGTATTCTAGAGACCAATTAGTTGAGCTTCCTACTTCACCTTCTACTTGTTCAACTAATGGTGCTTCTATTCAACAGGATTATTATAGTATTTTTGATCTTGCTTTATGGGGTGAGTATTTGATATGAATTTCTAACTTGTTTGTGGAATCTCATACTGCAAATTTGGAGGATACACTTGAGGGGGTTTCTCTCTTCAATGATGATAGTTTTAAAACAATTGTTATCCCATACTCATTGTCTTTGGAGATTGACATTCATGAGTCTCCTCACACTCTTTATTTGTGATGTTTCTTGGTTGAGTTTGACCATGATTATGTTGTGGCTTATTCAATCTTGGAGATTCCTACTTAGTTTTCAAAGGAATACATATTAAAACTTCATTCTTCATCCTTTTAGTTTGATATGGAGTAGCTTCTTCATTGTCCTATGGATTTTTTTTCTTCCTAAGGGAAGATGTGTTTCTTGAAATCATTGGATTATCTTTTGTTTGCATTGACTTTGGAGCTTCTTCGTTATGGGGGGATATCTTATTTCTCCTTTTCCCTAGTATGGGAGTTCTTCTTTGTATATGCACGATGAATGTAGTCCTTGGGTGTATCATTCAGTGCTCTATACATCATTTTGTTTGTCTCTTTTCTCTCTTTTGGAGAGGAGTTTTATCCCATTAGGTTTTCTCATTTTCTCTATGAGAGATTGCATTGTAAATGGGTACCTAGCATGGCCTCGTATCTGAGACCCATAGTGATAGTCTCTTTGCATAGTTTGCATAATAATAATATGCCTAATTTGTACTTAAGAGGGTGTTGGTGTGAATAAATGTCTTGTAGCTAGTTAATTTACTTACTAGGGACTTAGGGGACATATTCATTTGCTAATTTTACTTAGTATTATATGGTTCCTTCCAGAATTCCTAGTCATCATTACTAGATCTTATCTTATCCTAGGTTGTTATGAGTTAGTTGTCTCATGTGATAGGATTAAGACACTTGTCACAATATTGTCTAATCCTATCTCTCACCTTGCCTTTAGTCTTTATAAGCAAGGCATCTTATGTACATTTGCATATTCAATATTTTAATATTGCATCCATTATCATAGCAATATTTCTTGCCATTTTCTCTCCTGTGGAAGATATTTTGGTCTAGAAACTATTATTGGGGGTGTTAAGGAGTCACCAATGACTCCTACAATTTATAGTAGACATTGTGTCTGATTTGGAGTAGATCTTTAACATAGACATTGTTCCTAATTTGGAGTAGACCTTTTATGGGGGATTAATATAAAATCCTAATGGTGATTTTAGGCATATTTATAACAAATATTTCAAGTTATTTAAGGAAGATTTATAATACATCTGAAAATTGATTTTAAGGTAGATTTATAGAACACTCTTCAAGGTGATTTATATAATATCTCAAGGAAAATTTGAGAAAATTTGTTAGAGAAGTTTTTGAGGAAGACAAAGACTATATTGTGATTGAAGTTGGTTGCTCATATTGAAGAGATTGGGAGTTTGATGCCTCTCATTAGAAGAGATTGGTGTCTCTTGTTGATTTGGTGCTCAATTGTGAGGATTGGTGTCTCCAGTGGGCTAGCGCTTACAAATATTATAAGTGGTGATTGGTGTCTCCAATGGGTCGG
Source organism: Sequoiadendron giganteum (assembly GCA_007115665.2). Taxonomy (NCBI): domain Eukaryota; kingdom Viridiplantae; phylum Streptophyta; class Pinopsida; order Cupressales; family Cupressaceae; genus Sequoiadendron; species Sequoiadendron giganteum. Next base: position 43,463,929 of record CM021102.1, on the reverse strand, counting down.
TACCTATGAATATTGTAAGAGAAGTTTTATATAAGAAATATTTTTTCATGGTTTCTCTCATAAGGGTTTCCACGTAAAATTGTATGCCTCTTATGTGTGTTCTTAATTGCTAGATCTTGCATATATGGTATTACTATGGATAATTGAGGTTTGGAGAAATATTTCTATGTTTGATTAAGTTATAGAATTTTTTTGATTTATACTGATTCAACCCCCTCTTAGTATAAGTGTATGTTTCATCAATTGGTATCAAATTTAGCTCCTTGAGAGTTAGCCTAACCACTTGAATGTAGATATTGGAACCACACATGGTTGAAGAATTTGGATTTTTCTCAAATAGGGAACCACTATTTGATGGATCAAATTATGCTTTTTGGAGCATAAGGATGGATACTTACATAAATACACTTGGGTATGATATTTTGAGATCGATTGAAGTTGGTTATACTCCTTCTACAATCCCATTAACATATCAAGTTGAAAGGAAGGTAAGCAAGAACAATGCCAAAGACAGAAATGTGATTTTATGTGGATTAGCCATATTAGAATTTGTAAAGGTTATGCATTGTGAATCGACTAAAGATATGTGGGATAATTTGAAAAATATATATGAAGAAGATGGCAAAGTGAAGAAGGCAAGCTTTAAACCCATAAAAGACAATTTGAGAGTTTGAAAATCAAGGACAAAGAGGATATCACTGCCTACTTGTTTTATGTGGATAAAATTTTCAACACTATTTGTGGACTTGGAGAGAAGGTTAAGGAGGAAATAATTGTGAAAAAGGTTTTGAGATCTCTTCCAATGAGATTTGAAGAAAAAATTTCTGCCATTGAGGGAATGAAGGATTTAGAAATTTTGAGGATAGATGAGTTGCATGTGATCCTCATGAAGTAAAAAATAAGGATAGAGAAGGAGAATCCATCAAAACAAGAAGTCACTTTCAAAGCATCCAAGAAGATAAAGAATAAATGATACATGTCTAGTGAAATCTCAAGTGATCAAGAAGAAGCGCTCTTTGAAAGGAAGTGCAAGAAAGAATTTAAAAATCATAAAGGTAAGTCTACTTTTAAATGTTTCAATTAAGGTAGAATAGGTCATTTTACCTCTAAATGTCCACAAGATGAAAGTGAAAGAAGTGAAGAGGAAAAATAATATTAAAAAAGGAAAGGAAGGAAATATCATCATAACAAGAAAAATATCCCATGATGAAAGCATGAACATAAAAACTCCTAAAGGCATAAAAGGAGTCCCTACATCCAAGAAGAAACTAACTCATTTGAAGACGGCATTGGAAGCCTCTCTTATTGGGATATATAAGAGATACTCTTTATGGATATGGAGGTAAAGGAGGGTGAAGACACATGAAAAGAAGAAAGAGATTCAAAATTACAACATACCAAAAATGATAAACATGATGATCTTGAAAATAAACTTGAAATTGCATATAATAATATCGAGAATCTCAAGAAAATGAATTCAAGACTAAGGCCGTGACATCAAGAAGATAGTGGAACTAAAGTAAAATTATCCCAAAGCTTTTAAGAATCAGAAAAGACGATCATAAATTTCAAGGTTCAAATTGCAGAAGCAAAAAAATTTGAACTTGTAAGAGATCAACTAAAGGAAAAGGAATTGGAGTGTGAGAAATTGGAGCATGAAGTTGTTTCCTTAAGGAAGGAGTTAGGGAAATCAAATGATCAATTAAATCAAAGCATGAATTTTAAAAAGATCTCTTAAACTCTAGAGGACATTATCAACTATCAGAGATTTCCTTTCATCAAGACTAGTCTTGGTTTTTAATAAAAATAGAAGACAATGAAAGAAGATTCAAGCTCTAAGGCTACAAAGTTAGCGACAAAGACAAATGAGGTAAAGTCCAAAAATTATGCAAATGTGCTCAAAGGCTCCATCAATGGTGATAGTCCAAAGAAGATAGAAAGTAATATCCTACAAAATAACAACATTCCTCATAGGGACACACATGAAATATTTAAAGGATAATTCCCTTCAATACAAGTTCCAATGACTAGGTTCCCTCACTCTTTCTATGGGTACATTGTTGAAACAAATGAAAATAGATTTGCTACTTATGGTTTAGGACATAGAGAAAACACATTTCAAAATCATTTCATTGAAGGTAAACCTTAGAGATCTCAATCTAAGATATGCAAAGGAGAAAGAGATCTTGCAATAGGGTTGTCCTAGGGTCTAATTATGAACTAAAGAGGGGTTCACCACCAAGATAGGGCTTGGAAAGACAAATGAAATGCAAGATCTAATTCTTAACCCTAATATGATGCAATACTTGACTAAATGACCTAGAAAAGCATGTAACTCAAATAGAAAGGTGAGATATCAGAAGTGTGCATGTGGATATCTGAAGAGGACTAGAATGAGGTCTAAAACACTAAAAATTCTAAAATTAGGGCACACTAGAACTTATACGTCACTTTTGGCATATCAGTCCTAGACTAGGGTTTTTGGTCTGGAACGGGTTTTTGGCAGTGTAGATTCAAGATTTGCAAAAATTCTAGAAAAATGCTTGTAGTGGGACTCATACACCACTTTTGGTGTATCAGTCTCATTTCGCTTTTTGAGAATTCAAAGTTTAGATTTGTACTCCAATCTCTACTCTTTCCTTCCAAACTAATTTTCGGATTTGAACCTACGAAAAGACTTGCAAAATAGAATATAGACTTGATTTTCTTATGGGCGGTTTGCCTCGATCAAACCCCTAGTTTGGTAATTAAACCTTGATATAAATAATGAAACTTAAATATCAATGTGAGCATAAAACCTAACCTTAAGTGTGTATAAGATTAGGAAATTTGAAATGCAATGCAACCCTATTCTAATGTGCAAGAATGAGATGCATGGATGTGTTGGGAGCCTTGCAACATGAGCATGAAGTATGGATGGTTTGTGTTGGTTGTTCCTATGTTTTCATTGATGTCGGCATGGTGATAACTATATGGGAAGTCTACTTGGTTTACCAGATGTTGTTCTCTGCTAGTAATACTCTTTTGTGATGGATCAGTGTGTTGGTATTTGAGTCCAAAATTTATCACAAGATTTGATATGACTCTAATCTCTTAACCATGTTATCTTGACTCATTCAGATAGCTATATCCTGGATCTTGAGACATCTTTTATTGTGAGAAGAAATTTTTCTTTGATAGAGTTCAACTCTGTATTCTACTGTTGTTCCTTGCTTCAAATACTGTGTAGGAGATGACCCACATTTTATCAAGGTGAACATTCTTATGTTGTGGTTTTGTTGATAGTCTCTATGTTGGTAGTATGATGTGAAATTAATGTGTTCTCATAACTGAAAGGTGTTTGATTTGAGGATTATTTGTTGGTTCAGAGAATTGTGTTCTAGTCTTGGCTGACTCAGTAATGCAATACTTTATGGGTGTTAGGCGACTTTCTATAATACATTACGTGGATAAAATGTTTAAATCATACATGGTTCCGATAAAGAAGAGATTTTATTTTGTTAGGAAAATTAAAGTGTAGAATAAACTCTCCTAATTTCAAACCTTAAAGAAGAATGCAGACTTGTCTTTAATTTCACAATTACAGTTCATGAAGATGCACATGGGAGAAATATCAGAACAGAGAAATATACACACACACAATTGAACACTAGATTTATGTGGGTAAACCCTTACGGGAGAAAAACCTACCACACCAAAGAAAAATCTCTTGTATTATAGTAATTGAAATTACATACAAGTTACATAATCTCTTTTCTGATAATCAATCTCACAACAACAATGTTTCACTATCACAATGCATATTCAACATACAATGAACAACACCCACTGATCATTCGACCATCCAACCATAAAACCCATAACAATTATAATACGTTTCAATGTATACCAACAACCATGATTGATTCATTCTCTGTAAAGATGGTTCAGTTCAGTTTCCTCTGTCGAGCAATTATCGAACTTCCTATTCTTTGAATGACCATCTCCAAGTCAACAATTGTCCTTCAGTGTTTGGCATACACCTTAGCAGTCAGCCAAGTTTGTGATCATTCACCCACGGTCTTACTACCACACTACAGCTAGACAGGTCGAAGACTCCCTCGGTATGGCAGTATACACCGCACTATTGTTAGACATTCTAAAGGATCCCGCTGGGTGGTGGTATATCGTGGTACCGCTTGGCTCTAAGAAGGCTTCCATGGTATGGTGGTAACCACACTTCCACACCTTAGTGAGAAGGTACACGTGGTATGGTGGTATCACCGCACTACCACACCTCAATGAGAAGGTACCTGCGGTATGGTGGTATCATCGCACTACCGCACCTCTACATATAGGCTCCCAAGATATGACAATATACCACACTACCACAACTCTCTCACAATCATCCAGCAGTACAATAGTACAAGCATGAACTTAACACTTATGAACTCTTTGCTAATTTGAGACATTCACAGGGTTATACCAGTGAGTTTGAGACACAAATTCTCAACATGTTTATTTTGTTTTCATCCAATTAGTTTGACCTAATTGATGATTAAGATATACTTATATATATGTAAGATGTTTTGAGGAATGGGATAAGGATGAGCATGAGGAAGAGGAAGGACACACATGAGAAGTGAATGTGAAAAGTGGAGTAAGTGTGAGTGTGAAAAGGATTAAGAGGTGTGTGAGGATCAGAGCCTAAATTCTTTATCAGTTATGGATCAGTGCAGTTTTGTTGAGTGATTACTGTGTGAAGCAATACTTCATATTCTAAGCTTCATTGGAACTGAACCCTGCACATTGAAGGTGTATCCTATCAGTTCAATCTTTTGACAGTGAGCCACTATCATTGTATCTTGGTGGTTATCCATCTTTTGTACTCAGGTTGTGAGCCTTTTAGGGATAGCGAGTCTTGGAAATGAGCCCCGTAATATTTCATATCCGGATATAATATATTGTGAGTTAACCCTCACCATGGTTTTTCCCTTTTTGGGTTTACCACGTAAAAATCCTAGTGTTCATGTGTATGGTTGCATTGATTTGTTTTTATGTTCCTCCTTATTGATTTAGTTAGAATTGAGATAATGTTTAAATGGATGTTATTGTGGTTTTATGGAACACTGATTCACCCCCCCTCTCAATATTTTGGATGTTCAATAATTGGTATCAGAGTTTGGTTCCTTGGAAGAAGCCTAACAAATTGAGGAAGATCCTGAAATTTGAGTATAAGGAATGTTTTCCTCTAGAAGTAGTCTTTGTTGAATATTAAGAAGAAATGGAAGATCTGAAGGACAAGTTGATGAAAGTGAATGAGTTCATTGAAAATTTGCAAAGTAAAATTGTTGAAGCATGTGATTTATTGGTTGAGGGAGAATAAATTATCTCTAGCCTGTTGCAACAATTGGATGAGAAGAGAAGAACTGAAGAATATCAGGAAATTGAAATTCAAAGGAATATGGATGAATGCATAAAGCTTGAGGAAGAAGCAAAAATATTGAGGCATGATCTAGAAATGGAAAGAATTTTTGAAGACAAATTTAAGATAAGCTCGGTGATGTTTGATAGATTGATTACTTCTCAAAGATCAAAAAGGATAAGAGTGGTTAAGGGTTTGAGGAAGGTCAAAGTTCTAAAGCAAAGAAATCCATTGGCAAGAATACTCAATGCAAAGATGGAAAAATCAAGAATCTAAGAAGGAATTCCGGAAAAACTCTTGTGAAGCGAAATGATGCTAAAAGGTATTTATCTTTCAATGGTGTTTGTTAGTCCTGCAAGAAATTTGGTCAAAAGGAAAAGGACTACAAAACTAAAATGAATGATTCTTTATCATTCTCTGACAAATCTTCTAAGAGCAAGAAGAATGGATATAAAGTTCATTAGTTGAATAAAAAGGAAAATAGAAAGAAGAATGTTGTTTGTTGTAATTGCAGCAATCCAGAACACCCTGGTAATAACTGCAAAAGAAAGAAAAATAATTATTCGGTGAAGAAGAATGATCAAATCATTGATCCGAAAGAAACAAGAAAGGATATGAAAAGGATTTGGAGAAAGGAATCAA
>CM021102.1:43375658-43457783 GCA_007115665.2 Sequoiadendron giganteum | reverse complement strand
CAGTCATAATTGAGATAATTCTTAAATGGATATTATTATGGTTTTATGTAATACTGATTCACCCCCCTCTCAGTATTCCAAATGTTCAACAGGATGAAGCTTGAATGTAATGACTCATTTTGAGAGATGCCAAATCCCTCTAATAAGTCATGATGATGCATGTACCTCCATTGGGCTAAAATTAGAGTGATAACGGAGGATGGAACCACTTAGGAAATAAGTCATTAGGCTTGACTTGATGGATAGTTGCATCTCCCCAACCTAGAATCCATCATGATTCACCATAGACAACCATAATCAATTCTTGACAACGATAGATATTGAATGAAAGTGAGCTTGAAGACCTACAAAAACACTTTAGTGTTGCTCCAAGACTTCAAATTTACTTGATCTTGAAACTTGAATGCTCTTGTGAAAGAATGCTTGAAGATTTTTGAATACTTGGATCTTGAAATTTCTCTAAAAATGCTTTCTTAGATGAATATCCTGCTCAAACCTTAAAAAATCCCAAAATAGGATTCATACACCACCTCTAGCATATGGGTCCCACTTAGGGGGACTCATATGCCCAAGGTGGCGTATGAGTCCCACCCTAGATTATTGGGGTGGGTTGTTAAAAAAAATTATGCTTTTATGGAATTTTTTCAATTTTTAGTTGAAATAAGCCTCAAGATCTAAAATAAAGGGTCCTAGGGGCCTATTATTGATGAATTAAAGGGTATTTAATGTAAGGGTACCAAAATAGGTCTAAATTAAGCAAGGGATTGTACTATCTCCAAGAATGGAGTACAATTTTCGTTGCCACAATTGCAATTCATACAGTTATTTTAGTGATAAAGTAAGGAATTGCAAAGTTCATGCAAGGAATGATTTTTGGTTCTCAAGTAGGGACTACAACACATGTGTTAGCTTAGTGGATTATAATGTTATATGTTAAAAATGCAACAATTATGGTCACATTGCACAATTTTAGAAAAGTGGTTTTGTGAAACCACATAGACTGAATAAAAAGGAGGACACCATAGTTGAACAAAAGGGAGAACCCACAAAACTTTGGAAGAGGAAGAGCCATGCTTGTGCTCCATGCACAAGAAGCATCATAGATTTTAAGAAGAAGCATGATTTTTGGGGGAGCTTACTATTTCATCATCTTTCAACCCCATAAAGAAGAAAGGTCCTTTTCATTATTGTCAAAAAGGGAGAAGTAGAGAAAGGGGGAGCTAATCAATGCAATATCCTTCAGCTCCAAAGAAAATATGATTCAGAGATAGATCATTTAATGCATATTCTATATAAAGGTAATCAAGCATCTCATTTCTATTTATATCAAAGGAGGAAATTTGTGTAAAGGGAGAGAGTTACAACAAGGAAGAGTTACAGGAAAGGAAGAATGATGTCATTAATGTCAAAACGAAATTCTACAAGAAGAGAGAGTCGCAGTCAGGTGCAAATTTATAGTTAGGGGAGCATCATAGAAAATTATTTCATTGTAAATGAGAAAAGTATGTTAAATTCCTTCAACATTGATGTCAAAAGGGGAGAGATAATGTAAGGGGGGTCAAAACAAAAGGAGAGGATTATGTTTGTGTTGCCATCAATGACAAAGGGGGAGATTGTTGGAAATATTATCATTGATATCAAAGGTGTATGAACAAAATTGTTAGAAATATTATCATTGATGTCAAAGTAAGACTTCCATGATGAAAAGTTCATTGATTGAAGAAAGGGAATAATAGGAGTATTCATTTAATTTATTTATTTTCGACCTCCATCTAATTACGATAGTGCTAGATTTAAAAGGAAGAAATTAAAATAGAATATTAATTAAAGGGGTCGAACCCTTAGGGAAGTGTTATCTCCCCATGGATGGCCAACCTCATTAAATTCATATTTATTAAAGATGGTTGACCTACTTTGAAAGGTGAAATTAAATTTTTAAAATAAATTTTATGTCAAATCTTGGCACACCTACTTTTGGTAAAGTGCATGATTTGTATATAAATACAACTTATTCTAGAGGTTAGAAAATAAGTTCTTCAATGCAAAAAAATTGACAAAAGAGTAGATTTAAGAAGAAGGGGAGCAAATTTATAGAAAACCCACAAGGAGATTTATAGAAAAACTTCAAGGAGTTTATTGGTAGAAAGCCGACAAGAAGATGCCTTGGGATAATGATTGAGAATGATGAGCACTATAACGTACTTGTATCACTCTAGAAACCCTGAACTTAGGTTTGGGCTAGGCGAGCTTTGGTTTTTGGAGTCGATATTATGTCTCAGATAGCTCTATCTGAGGACAACAACACAATTTTGGTATGATAGTGTGGTGCATTGGTGTCTCTTAGGCACGCTAGCGTTCGTACAGTCAGAAAGTAGTAAACATAATACCAACTGCCTAAAAACTAATTGACAGCCTACCTAGTTGGTTTTGACAGGAAAATAGAGACGAAGATGATAAAGCAAATAAATGAAAGCTAGGGTGATGAAGATAATCTCACAAAAGTGCTTGTTTTCCAGCTAGCTCCACACATACGTTCACCTACACACAAGAAAGAGGGAAAATTTTTGGAGTTGTATAGGGGCCTACCTCAATTAGACCCTCCTTTTGGTGTTTCCACCTCCATGGACAACTAGAAAGAAACGATGTAGAATATACGATAAATGAAAGAAGAGAGAACAAAAACACTACAAATAGTATTATACGACTTCTATCAAATCACAAAGGAGAGGAGAAAAATGTTACCACCTCCACCCAAAAGCTAACTAGCCAATGGAGGAGAATATGGACTTGGCAAGGTCACCACAACCGCAACTATGATGAAGGGAGGTCTCACAAGGCTCCAAACCCATGCTTCTATGGCTTGCTTCACACTTGCAATGTGGAGTTAATGAAGCTTCAAATTTTGTTGTAATGGAGTGTTGGAATGCTGGTTGAGAGTGAAGTGAAGTGGAAAAAATGCTAAGAGAATGCGAACCTATTGCTTAGAGAGTGAAATGAGATGAGAATGGATATTTTTGTCGAAGAGGGATGTTACAATTCATCCCCAATCAAGAGTGTAACACCTCTACCAACTTCAGACATAGGAATTTGTCAGGGACAATAGCGCGTTGTACGGACGACAACGCACCACATGGACGTTTGTGCGTCGTGCATGTGTCCCTGAAAAATATTCTCTCACTGACACAAAGGAAATATTCCAAGTGGATGGAAGGCAATTGAGTGATGTAGAATTTTTCCTTCAAATTTGATTTTCTAAGGTGAGGGTGTGTGAAAGAGGAATTTGCATAAGGGGTGTAAATGTGCTCCTATACATTTTTCCCCCACTCTAACGAGCACGATTATTGATGAGTGCTTTAGTAAAGTAGATCGAAGAGTTAGTAGGGTTAGAAATTTATACCTGAACCATTGAGGAAGCAGACCATGATTTGACGAGCTTGAAAGCATAGGAAAATAAAAGGACTCCATAGGTACTCTCCCTGAGGATATTCAGATAGAAGACTCCATAGTCCCACAGAACTATGAAGTTGCACAAAGTACACCGAAGCCCCTCAGACCAATGATGACAAATCCCATAGGGTGAAATCATCTCACAAGCCCACAAACCTACAAGGAGGCAACCCCCAAGATCTCTCACATGAAGGAATACCCGTGAAGTAAGCGCCTTACAGGCTCGCAAACCTGCAAGGAGGCATCCCCCAAGATCTCTCTCATGAAGAAAGCCTCATGAAGTAAGAACCTTACAGGCCCAAAGACCTACAAGGGGGCGTCCCCCAAGATCTCTCTCATGAGGGAAACCCAATGAAGTAAGCACCTTATAGGCCCATAGACCTGCAAGGAAGCAACCCCTAAGATCTCTCACATGGAGGAAGCCTAGAGGTGTAAGTGCCTCATAGGCCCGCAAACGTGCAAGGGGGCGTCCCCTAAGATCTCTCACATGGAGGAAACCCAAAGATGGAGACTCTGTAGAGTCGGATTGGAAAGTGACTTTATAGGTGCACCTAAAAAGTGACATGTTTACCCACAAATAAAGCATGTCCAAAAACAAAGTGGCCACATAGGCAGTCCAGTAGACAGTCACGCAAATTGTCAAAAAATTGGAAGACTTTCAAAGGGGTCCCTCAGGAGCCTGATGTGAAGAGGGGTCCACTCAAGGGACGCATTGTTTGGAAGTGTAACAAAGACATTTTTTTCTCAAATCAATTCATCATCAAGGAATCCTTTCGAAAGATGTTCACTTCATCAAGGAATTCGAAAGGATGAAAATTCCCCCTTGCAAGGGGAAGGTCAAGGTTTCTCCCACCTTGGAGGAAAGTTCTCAAGTTCTTTCTTTACGAACCCATGATGAAGGAAGCACATTCCATTAGGGGTCCAAGTCGAGAATGTGATTCTTAAATTTTTTTGCAAATATTCTCATGAAAAGATTCATTAGCAACAAATGCATTTCTTGAAAATTGAAGTGTTGTAGAAATGGTGTTGTCACACATGAGAGGGACAACTCAAGCAAAGAAGAGATAAAGATAAGAAAAAAGAAAAAGAGAGATAATCACAAACAAAGGACATAGGGGGATCTAGTTTCATGAGGTCAAATCTGCTCATGCTTATATAAGTAATGGGTAATCACGGTGCAAGGCGAAAGATCATCAATCCCTACCAAATCAGGAAGAATGCATGGAAAACAAAGTAAAAATAAAAAATTGGGTCAACATGGAAGGGAAGAAGGATGATACAAATAGAAGAAGGTTCATGACACAAAATCACTCTTGTATTTGAACACCAGCAAGGGTGACAAGGGTTATCCAGGAACAGATAACACAATCATGAGGGAACACATCACAACACACACACACATATATCTAAAGATAAAGAAGAGGCCTCCCCCTAACACTCATCGACCAAGAGGTCATCTACTTCCCAATATAGATCATTATAAGGGGAAGGAGAAAAAGCCTCTAGTGGTGGAATATTGAGGGAGCTTCTAACCCTCCCTCAACAAGGGCTAAGGAAGAAGGCCTCGCAAGGTCTTCTCCACTAGGATCTTGTAGAGCTATGGTCAATGACTTTGTGAAGATTGTCGACAAGGTCGGGACCTCTTCCAGAGAATTGAACATGCACTTTACTGGAGTGCCATGTCGTACCTCAACGGATGGGGAGGACTATGTCTACAATTCACCGCTTGGATCACCAAGTGATTCAAGAGTAGTGAGAAACTTAGGGGAAGGTGAGACTTTCTCTATTACTAGGATGAAACAAGCTAGCATAGTACCACCCTTTGGAGAAGGTGGGATCCTCTTACGCCCTCCATTACTAGAAGGGCCAACCTCTACCTTCTACTTCGTCAGGGGATGTGAACTCCCCACAGATGAGGCAAGGGGCACAGAGGAATAGGAGGAGAAAACCATGGTGGATACCACTGAGGTATTTGGCATGTCCACAAGTTTAGGGAATGTCAGGATGTCTAGGAGGAACATCAACAAGGGCGGTTCAACCGAATGAGTGATAAACACCTACACCTTTTTGGGGTCAGACGCATTCACAGACACAAAAGGAGCTAGAAGTGAGAATGAACTAGATTGAACATAAGCAAAGGGGAGGAGGGAGTAGGACACAACAAGAGGCCCTGATATAGGGGTGGTCATCTCCTCTTCCTTCTATAAAGCGACCTACTCAGTCGCCAAAGCCCTTCGCTGACGCTTGTGCTCATGTGTAATGCATTTTCTGTGACTCTTCAAGCTAGAGGCCGAGAGCTACGAAGAGACAAAAGATTCCTAGTCAGCCATAGGAGTGTCTGCTATAGTCATTTTCGATGGAGGGACTGGCTCCTGAACGGGAGCTGGAGGAGCATATTGAGCAACAATGGGGGGAGTCGACTCTAGTGCCTTGGCAGTGAGCCTCTTCCCATTTATTGCTTTGGGAGTAGAAGCGGTAAGAGGGTTCTATGGGTAGAACAGGAAGCTCGAACGCGGGACGCTTGGGATTTTTCCAAGTAGGGACCATAGGATTCTCTCACAACCACGAAAAAAAATTTGATGGCACCACAACAATGCGAGAGGAAGCATCAAGATGGACATCAAAAGAAGAGGGATCTCGAGAGTGCTTCTCTCCTTCCCTTCTACGTTCCTTGGTGGCATCACTATTAGCTTTCAAACAATCCCTATGTGAAACAACATAAGGTGACAGAGGGTATCTCGCTTTAGGTGTTAAGCACCCTTTTTTGTACTTTTGATAGGTCTGGTACAAGAGGTCCATCCTAGGTGGGAGAGGACCAAAGGGTGCAAGCCAAAAGTGGTCTAAGGAATAGCTATCATGCTCGATTGGTGGTCTATAACTAGTGTCATGGATTACATGGATGAAACCCTCATGCATGAACTTCAAACACTTATGCACAACCAAGGGAACTATGTTCATAGATACTAGCCAGGGGATATCTAGCTTCACTCTGAAGAGTTTAGACCTTGAGAATATGTCAAATAATAGGTTTACATATTTAGGTCCAACAAGGACTGACAAAACGATACTACCAAGAGGAGGTAAATAATTTTTGTTATGTGTATGGATGGTGCTTACAGGTGCATCGTACCCATATTTATGCAGAAAGTTAATTAACATGATCTCCTTGGTTATGATATTCACCTGAGACATCAGGTCAATGAGAACACCTCCTATGAGGTGAAGATTATACTTAGGCTAATACTCACAGGCTACACAGAGGGGATATGTTGATGTAGAAAAGAGGTCATCATGCACACTAAACGACCCTCTTACAAATCCCTCAAAAGGTTTACGATCAGACCATGACCCAATTAAGGCTTCACAATGTAACACCTACAGATCCTTCCAACTATGCCTACTAGGGGTTGTAGATTGGGTTGTACGGCTAAGGCCTCACAACACTCACACCTACAGTGCTCCTAGAACACAAGGAAAGGAGCTTTCAGTATTGCAGGATGAAACCAAAATGGTTCACATCGGGTTCACCAAAAATGTAAGAGAGGGGGACCAACCACGTCAATGCTCCAGGTCATGGAGAGCCAAGATCAAAGGACTGCCCTAACTTACCTCACTCTAAAAGATGCATTGGGATAAGGATCGAGAATGATGAACACTATAGGATACTTCTATCACTATGTAGACCTTGAACTTAGGTTTGGGCTAGGTGAGCTGGTTTTTGGAGTCGATACTATGTCTCAGATAGCTCTGTCTGAGGCTGATAATGCTATTTTGGGATGACAGCACATCGTGCTAGCGTCTGTACAGTAAAAAAATAATAAACACAATACAAACTATCTAAAAACTAACTAACAGTCTAGCTAGTTGGTTTTGACAAGAAAAATAGAATGATAAAGTATGAGAAATAGAGATGAAGATGATAAATAAAATAAATGAAATTTAGGGTGATGAAGATAATCTCACAAAAGCACCTATTCGCCAGCTAGCTCCACACATACGTTCACCTACACACAAGCAAGAGGGAAAATTCTTAGGGTTGTATAGGGGCTTGCCTCAGTTAGACCCTCGTTTTGGTGTTTCCACCTCCATGGATAGCTAGAAAGCAACGAAGTAGAGTATGCGATAAAGGAAAGAAGAGAGAACAAAAACACTACAAACAATATTATGCTACTTCTATCAAATCACAAAGGAGAGTCCAACGAAACGTTACCACCTCGAACCAAAAGCTCACTAGCCAATGGAGGAGAATATGGACTTGGAAAGGTCACCACAACTGTAACTTTGATGAAAGGTCTCACAAGACTCCAAGCCCATGCTTCTATGGCTTGCTTCACACTTGCGATGTGGAGTTGATGAAGCTTCAAATGCTGCTGTAATGGAGTTTTGGAATGCTGATTGAGAGTGAAGTGAAGTGGAAAAAATGCTAAGAGAATGTGAACCTGTTAATTTGAGAGTGAAATGAGATGAGAATGGATGTTTTTGAAGGTGGGAAGGGAATAATTTTCCATTTTTCAGGGTTGGTTGGTTGAAGAGGGACATTACAATTCATCCCCAATCGGGAGTGTAATGCATTTGCCAACTTCAAATGCAAGAATCCGTAAGTGACGGTAGCACGTCGCACGAATGTCCGCGCACTGCCAATGCATCCTCGATAAATATTCTCTCACCGACACAAAGGATAGATGCCAAGTGGATGGAAGGCAGTTGGGTGATGTGGAATTTTTCCTTCGTATTTGATTTTCTAAGGTGAGGGTGTCTGAAAGGGGAATTTGCATAAGGGGTGCAAATTTGCTCCTATACAAAGGTAGATTTATAACAGATCCTAAAAGTGATTTGAAGGAAATTTTATATAAGACTCTTCAAGGTGATTTATATTAGATCTCAAGGAAATTTTGAGTAGATTTATTAGAGAAGTTTTTGAGGAATACAAATACTTTGTTGTGATTGAAGTTGGTACCTTATATTGAAGAGATCAGGAGGTTGGTAATTCTCTTTAGAAGAGATTGGTGTCTCTTGTTGGGTTGGTGCTCAATTGTGCGGATTAATGTCTCCAATGGGTTGGTGCCCATGAAGAATGTAAGATAACTTTTATATAAGAAATATTTTGATAAGTAGGAGGCATTTTCTATAGCATGTCAAATTGTGATATTGCTATCAAGATTCAACCATGTAGTTTTGTGATATTGTTGCAAGTGTTATAAAAAGTTGTCCTCATCTAAAGGATTTTTGTAATGTTTTAGACGATGTCCATTGACTATTAGAGAAAATCTAACCGAATCAATTGATGTCAATTGTACTACACCATTTGGATAAACTTATTTTATCTTATAAGGACCCAACCATCTTGTCTACAATTTTCCTTTATGGTCCTTACTATGGAAATGATATGGTAGTCTAAATACTTTGGCCTCCTTACTAGTTTGGTTTTGCTTTATTTCTTCTACTATCTAGATTAGGTATTTGAAAATACTTGTGGAGGATTGTTAGTATGCTACTAGGGGCCATGTTCTCCGAGGTCGACTCTCGCAAGATTGTGCGAGGAATTGAAGATAGAAAACTGTATCCATATAAAAACTCAAGGATGAATGTGCAAATCTAGATTAGTTTTAGTGCATCAATAATGTGAATGATTGAATGAGATGAGATATGAAATGAATGCAATCGAAGGCCTTTAAATACTTGGGCATATAAATAAATTGCACAAAACATGTGTTTAGTTAGTCCTAGATGGGAAAGTAATAATCAATATTTGAATTTACTTATTTTTATATTTTAGGGGTCAAATATGTGACTATGGGGTGCAGGGTTGAATTAAATTTGATATATTTAAGGGTCAAGTTTGTCACTATGGCCATGGTCAACCCTACACCCACAAAAATGACTATGGCATGAAATGGTAAAATTAGGTAGATAACATAATGCATAGAGATATGTACATGTATTGGTATGATAAATACATTTGATAGATATATCCATATGCTTATCTATAAAGATAAGGTGGCAATAGGTGTATAAAAATGTATAAATAGATAAATAATGAAGTAAAAACTCTTATTTTATATAAGATTATACCATTTGTCAATATACAACTCCATTAATTTATTCTCTCAAAATAAACACAAAACACAATAAAAAAATAAAATAAAAACATACAAATTCCATCATTATAATTATAATAACTTTAAATGTCATTAATCAAATTCCTACTTGAAATGACCTTGGTCAAAATTATGTGTCAAGATAGTCCAACTGAAGGTGACCTGCCACAAAAATCAAACTAAATAAAATATCTTAGCAAATAAGTCATAGATTTACCCCCCACAAAAATCAAACTAAATAATAAAATATCTTTAAGGATAAATCATTTAGATTTACCCTGCCACAAAAATCAAACTAAATAAAATATCTTTGCACATAAATCATTTAGATTTACCCTGCCAAAAATCAAACTAAACAAAATATATTATGAATTTGTCGCTTCCTCAACTTTACCCAACCACTCCACATAGAAATTTTCTATATATTTTTCAGGCTGATGGACATGATGCAAACCTAAGGGTACTGCCTTTTGAATGCTTGCAGAGCACTCTGTAACAATTATGGAAGTTTTCAAAAGAACTGCTCAACTGAATACAGGAGCCAAAATTCCATTGATTGGCCTGGGGACTGGGTCTGCTGATCAGAATGAAGAGGCGATTAAGACAGCCGTGACTACAGCTCTCCAGGTGTATTTCCTCTAGCAGAATAGATTAGTACACTCTAGCTTCTGTTTTTGGTTGAAAACATTAGTGAAACTAGTGGGTAGTGTGACTGATGCTTTTGAAAGCTGATTAATTGGCTTTGTGACGGATCTATTAGTCGGATTCAAAATATTGGTATAAACAAAATTTATACAGTTATTTAAAAAAGATTTTCTATCATTTAAAGATATCAGATTTTCACAATTCATGGTATTATCAATGTTGTTTATGAAGCAGATTGTGTGAGTTTTTTAATTAATATTTCGGAACATTTTTTCTTGTAGCTCTTTAGCATTAATGATGGATACCGAACTGTGATCCAAAAACTCTCACAAAATCTAATCCACAAACAATATTGATCAATTTTCTATCATATAATTTTATAATTATAATTGTGAATAACGAGCAAATTTTTTTTTTTCAGTTATATTCAGCTTCTATCATTTTAGTTTTCTTAATTATTTTGATATATCATTTTATGTTGTAGGTGAAGTTTTTTCTATTCCTATTTCCTTTATGTAGATGGGGTTATGTTACCCTTTCTATTCTAACCTACATGCTCTTTTGCTGCACAATGAACCTATGATCAAATTTGTGAGCATTAATGCAATTAGGTTGTTTCTTTAAACAATTATATTTGCAGGTAGGTTATCGACACTTCGACACAGCAAGCCTTTATAACTCAGAGCGTCCATTGGGGGAAGCTCTGCACACGGCTTTTCAAAATGGACTATTTGTCACCACCAAACTATGGAATACCCAACATGGCGACCCCGTCACTGCAATCAAGAATAGTTTGAAGTATGATTTCCTCATTACAAATTCACTCTCTTATAATATCTCCATATTGCAGAACTTCTTATTCCAAATCATTTCTAATATTCAGGAGTTTACAACTGGATTACATTGATCTCTACCTTATCCACTGGCCTGTCAAATTTACAAAAGAGGTTCCAACTTCCATTTTGCTTGACCGTAAGCCTACCAAGCTGGGAACAGAGGAGGATCCATATCCCGGGCCTAAAGAAGAAGACTTTTTGCCCTTAGATATAAAGTCTACTTGGAAGGGTATGGAGCAGTGCATGGAGATGGGGCTTACCAAAGCCATTGGGGTTAGTAACTTTTCCTGTAAGAAGATTGAAGACCTATTGAGCCATGCTAAGATCCCTCCTGCAGTTGATCAGGTAATGAGATACTTGTCATACGCCTCTTAGTTTGTATAGTTTTTCCCTTTTTTCTGTAATCTGAAACACCCTTAATATAACTATATGCCATTCATATTGAATTTCTTCTTAGAAAGTTGTGTAGATGTTCTTTAAGGTCTATGGAATGGGATTGCAGGTAGGGATGCATACACAATGGCAGCAAAAGAAGTTGAGAGATTATTGCAGCAAGCATAACATTCCTGTGAGTGCATGGTCTCCTTTGGGAGCTCCAAATACTCCATGGGGCTCAAATCTGGTTATGGATGATCCCCTCATCCACGAAATTTCTCAAAAGTATGGAAAGACTAGAGCCCAGGTATTCAATCATATTTGAATCTTTATATGTTTTTCTTGAGATTACGAACCTAGGCTGGAAACTCAAGTTACTGTCGTGAAATTGCAGGTTATGTTAAGGTGGGGGATAGAACAGGGAGTGAGTGTGCTGCCCAAGAGTTATAACAGAGAGAGAATATTCTCGAATTTTCAAATTTTTGATTGGTCTTTGACTCCGGGTGATCATGATAAGATTGGCATGCTTAAGCAGGTTAAGTCATATCGCGGGGATGCTTTTGTTAATAGCACAACCAGCCCCTACAAGACTCTTGAAGAATTATGGGATGGAGAGATTTAACCTTTTGCTACTTGCAACAATAGTCCTTTGTTTTAAGCTATGGTGTGATATAAAGTGACGATCTAATATGCTATGCAAATGCTGTTTCATATGCATAATATGCTTTCTGAATCGTGGTTTCATGTAAGCAATATTTAATCTCGTAGAGGTGTTATAGCTCAAAAATATGTTTGAAATTCAATGTCTAAACTGGGGTAATACGTTGTGATGCTATTATGTAGTAGGCTTTTATCTAACATGATTGGGCCATTTTGTTATTTTGATGAAGATTATGGTTCAAATTCTCTAAGGTGTCATTTGAATATCTTGTCAATCATTAAAATATTTTTTTCGATGAAATAGAGTATATATATTAGAAAAAGTTGCATTGGTTTATCATTAAAAAAAAAGTTAATAGAATGGAATTATGTCTCGAAACTAGAAATAAGAGTTAAGAGTCTATGTTGTCCCGTAAAGTAAACAATTGCACAAAACAAACTCATCCCCCCAAAATGTAAACAACTGATCACATTGGCATAATGTGATTAAAATAAGAAAGGGAAAAACTAGGTAGAGCTATAAAGCTTGTAGATAGACGAGGTTCCCAATCATCAAAATTATCCCAAGTTACATCAAACAAATCCTTTCCATCACCTAATGCCTTCCAATATGGAAAGCATTTTTATCATTCTCCTATGTTTGTGTCAATACATTATTTTATTTTTCATGTATTTAGTTATTTACTTAATTGTATATTATGCATTTTTGATAGGATAAACTTATTCAAGTAGGTATTTACTTGGATAGATTGTACGTGCATTTATCATTATGGTTGTCCATTCTTATTTTGGTGGAGGTGTACTACACGTGTGTACTATCTCATGTATCCCACATTGATTATGCATTCACATCTCTTGGTGATATATCCTATATACATCCATATATAGTTTACTCTTGAGCATTGCATCTCATTATATTGCATTCTCTATTTTGGATTTACTATCATATTGCATTTTACAAGCATCAATTATCTTTGTGCTTTTTCCATTGTGATCATATTTGTCATCAAAATCATAGGTTCATTTGCCCCACTAGCAAATCTTATATCATATCATAGCAATAGTTCAATATCATTCCATAGTTTTACAAAATATCAAAGGCATTCTATGTTGGGAAAGGTGTCATAAACCTTGAATCCTAATGTTTGTATTTATTATTTATTTGTAATTATGTCCTCACATGGGAAAGAGGGCACCCCACAATGAGGTGGCATTAGTAGCCATGGTGTTGAATATCTTAAGATGTGTGTAAGAATTTGTAAAAGCATCTAATGTCATTATGATGTTTTAGAGCATCTTATGACATTGTAATCTTGTGATGTATAAGAGCATGATTATAGGGGGTTACATTAGATCTTTGACTAGCATTATTTTTATCTATGACACATGTCATAAACATCTTTGATTGGATAATAGAGACAAAATGGGGCACCTAAGTTGGGTGGACAACTATGACAAACTATAAGAGAATTTGGAGACCCATCTTGGACTATGGTATTGAAATTTGTAATATAATATTTTGGGCATTATACCTCTTGTATGTTAGTACATTTTTTTTTCCAAAACTATTCCATAGTTTCCTATTTTCGCTTCATCTATTTATCACGTGCTTAAGGTAGCGTATGCATAGATTTTTTGTAAGGTATCATTATGATACCAAAATTATTCCAAAACTTGATATTGTTGATTCTTCTATAAGGGCGTGTCTCTAGATATAATATTGCAACCCTTGTTATTGATAATACAATTGCTTCATATTTTGGAATGTCAATTTTTTTCTCTATTTTTTTTCCCATGTTTATCACTATGTTATAGTTGTTTCTTAATGTTATATTATCTTATGAAATGTTTAGGATCACATCTACCATATATTCTCCTCTTATAGATTAATGTATGAACATTTCCTTACCTTACATTTCTTTCATTTGATATCAAAGTGTAATCAACTCGAGTTAGAGTAGTACAAAAAAAATAGACTGATCTTGATTTGAGTGGGAGGATAGACAAAGGAGATCTTGTTTTAGGGAATAATGTAAGAACATGATTAGAGATTGAAATATTCAACACCACTAATTTTAAGTTATGGAAGCTGAAGATGGAATATTTAATCATAAATTGAGATTTTTGGGCTGCAATATCTAGATCCAAACTAGTCAAAATGTCACTAGATGATTGGGCAATGTTGGATAGAAAGGGGAGAAATCTTATCTTATTTTCCTTGGTAGATTATATATAATTAAATCTTTGTGAAAATCCATCACAAAAATTCTATAGAATAAGTTGGGGACCTATGCCAAACTAAATCCATACTAAGAATCCTTTCTTGGAAGAATGTGCACACCTTGAGAATGGGTGATGGTGGTTCTACGGTTGAGTTGGGCCTAAATGTGTGCAATATAATTGTGACCTAGTTATAGTAGTTGGTGTGAGGATGGAAGATGAAAATCAATGCACGAGCCTTCTATTTTTTGGTGTAAGATACACTTTAATCTCCTTGAATTTTAAATTACATTATTGAAGTTGGGAATGGAAAAAAATACTAGAAGCTCAAGAATAAAATAAAAAAACTAGCTAAAAAATATTGAATATATTTAAAAAAAAATCTTGGAAAGTGATTTAAGAAGCTCCCTAACATGAATACAAGCACACCTACATTGTGTTTCTATATTTTTGTCTAATTCAGGCATTATCATCCCAAGATTGTAGAAAAAAATGGTTTTTGTTTAGGACATATTTAGTCTACAGGGAGAGGGAGAAACATAGATCTAAAAATGACAAAGACGTACAAATAAAGATAGAATAATGGTAATGTGACCTAGCTAATCAAATTAAATGAGATAGAAAATGACAAGATAAATAGGATAAATTATATATGAAACTTCTATGCTTTTGAAATTTCTCATGAACTTGCTTATTTATAGAGACAAGGGTTGTGACTTCTAGGAACTTACCATGAATGATCAAGCCCCTATTTTGGTATGTTAAATTCCATGAGAAATCATAGAATGAGGAATGGGAATTTTGAGTAGTTCTAAGTGCATCTATAACATAAGGTCAACAATATGATAGCAAAATATTGATATTAATAACCTTTCTCTAAAGATTTACCAATATCCTAGAGTGTGTCTAGTAATGGAAAATAAGAGATGAATAATCAAAGAATACCAAGGAGTTAATAAAATATATAAAATAAAAATGAAAGAGGAAAAGAATAGGATATTGTCCCAATAGAGTGGGAAAAAGATTCATGATGTCAATGTAGGATGCTCACATGATCAAAGAGTTAATGTAGAGTTCTCGAATAATATAGAACCTTGTAGAAGATTTAAGGGGATATACAAAAATTGAAGGAAGAGGGATGTTTCATGTGAACCAATTATAGAAGATGTGAGAGCCAAGAGAGATTCAACACAACATTAAAAAAATTCTAAACACGAAAAATGAAATCACAAAGATGACTATTGGAGGAATACACGTTCAAGCTAGGCATTAGTTATGAATAGAAATAATTAGAAATGGATCTCTATCAAGCACAAAATGGAACATATATAATTTTATAGTCAAGGGAAATTATCAAGAATACACAATGGAGCTTGCATAATGTTTTTCATGCTTGTGCTAACATCAAAGAAGAAATGAATTTTTTTTTTTTTGAAATGGAATATAAAAAACTAAAATACACTACACAAAATATGGAATTTGGATTAGAAACCAAGCTAGGAAAGAGGGCTAACATGGTCCCTAGAGCATACCATGGGAATGGACACTAAAATAAGCACAATTTGTAGTCAAAATTTTAGGGTCTACAAATGTTGACCTTACATTTTTTCCCACTATAGCAGGTTGATGCCAGTATGCCATATGGCCAATATGCTATGGTAATAGATGAACATAGAGGAAACATAAAATGCTATAGGTATACATAGAAATATTTTCTATCAAGAAGGATAATTCCCCGAACCAAGAATCTATAAAATAAAATGTTAAACAAAAAGAATCTCAAAACACAAAAAAGTGTTAGAAATCACAATCCTAGAAAAATGTGTAAAAAAAACATAACCAAAAATACTAAATTGTTAGAACATCATAAACATGTATATAGAAATGAAAAACAACATACATAATGAAACTAATAGAGAGGAAACATCATATGGTGAGAAGAATATGTGTTGCAAAAAAATGTATCCTTGACATTTTTCACTCATTTGGGCCTTTCTTGTGGTTTTTGACCTAGTTTTGCCTAGATTTAATGTTGTAATGTGGCCAACATATTCACATTAGGTCTTGGACCCTTGCGAATCAATAAGAATTCTATGGTGTCTTGCAAAGGTTTTGTGAAGTGTTGTAACCCACTTTCACACTTTTCTAGGACCTTTTCAACATATTTCACCTAAACAACCTCTTTTTACCTCTTACCAAGCCTTATTTCAAAGTGTTGTAAGAATTTGTAACAAACTCTCACATTTTCCTCGGCTTATCATCAACAAATTGACCCTTTTTTATGTTAAAATGACCCCTTAATGCACTTATAGGTCCTACTTAAGTATGTTTCAGAGGACAATCCTGTTAAGCATCATTAATTACACTTTAATTCCCAACATCCACTTAAAATTGCCTAAGTGGACTAAGTCACCACCTTGGGTGACTTAGTCCCATTTCGCATAAAAATCAAAATTAACTCAAAATTATGGCGAGATATTGTCTTCTAAACCATAAGGTCGGCCTATGATGAGGTATTTTCAAGAAATTAGGGCACATGTATAAATAAAGGGTTTTTCCCTCATTTTTCATCTCTTATCTTCTACATCTCCTAATTCTATTCTATTCATTCATTCTCCTTTCATCATTCCTCATTATTCTCAAGAAAGATAAGGTTTGAGCATTCTAAGTCATCAAGCAAGCATTCAAGGGCATATTCTTCTACCATTGTTGAAACAACTCAAGATCTATCATCAAAGGCAATGTTTGTAATCCATTGTTTCATGCTTCATTCCATTATCTCTTCATTTTGGTTTAATTACCTAAAAGGGGTTTGACCAAGGCAAACCCCCATGACCTAACATCCAACATTTATTTCTCTCTTTGTGTGATTTGTAGGTCTTGTTTGTAGATTTATCAAAAAACAAGGTGTGGAATATTGTCAACAACTTTTCAAATCCCTTCAAGGTTGTCAAAACCCTAATTGGAGTCTTGGAGAGCACCTACAAGCTAAAAATCAAGGTTTCTGGTCTGAATACTTGGAGGAGCAAAAGTGCAGGTCCAGATCTACAAATTCCCCCTTCAAATCTTTTGAAAAGACAAAGTGGACACTTCCCCTAGTTGTGGTGACTTAGTCTCACTGTGGAAGTTTTTTAGAGATTTTTGCGGATTCAAATACCCTTTTGGCTAAAACAAGCCCCGATGTAGTTTTCCAAAAGTTTCTCGAAACTGGACTAAGTCACCCAATTTGGCACAAGTGTCCTGCTAGACTTAAAATCACATTTTCCAGAATTCAAAGCATATCTATAGTCTTCACTCCAGCCTTTTCTATTCTCCAGGTGCACTCTTTCTATTTACCCCTTTTATATTGTTCTATATTGCATTCAATTCATCTCTCTACATATCACAATGTGTTTTCAAGAAAAGTGCATTTTCTAATTTTTACATTAGTATTTAGTCTCTTTTATCAAATTTCAACATTTAGAATACCCTATTTATACACATTTCACACACATTTACATCCTGCTTGCATTAATCTTGAATGAATCCTCCAAGTTTTGGGTGTGAAAGAATCTCTCTCCTTTTAGGTGCAAAAACCCTAGAAGTGTAAGAGAGTAACTTTTCCCCCAAAATTTATGCTTCATTTTAGTGAACTCGCCTTTCGAATACACTTCTTTTCTGATTTGGGGTCCCTTATCACCCTAGATGCAGTTGGTATTGCATTTTGCATTGTTTAATTTGCATTCTAGGGTTTCACATTTTTTGCATTAATGAAAGTGTATATAAATTTGCTTTCTTGCATCTCAAATCATAAAAAATCATAAAAAATCATAAAACATCTGCATTTATCTTTCCTCTTCTGGTCATACAACATCAAAACCATCCAACCCAATTGAAAATTTCTAGAAATTTTGAATAAAACCCTAACAAGGACTAATTCACCATTCTGGGCAGCTTAGTCCTTGTCCAGATTTTTCACTGTCTTTTACAACATCAGAAACCTCATTTTTATGCTTTCTTAGCCTCCTAGTATCATATGCTATAAGTTTGGAAAGTTTTGGGAACATTGGTTTTATGCATCTAGCTCAAAATCATCAATTTAGGGTGGTCATTTTGAAATCATTTCATCATTACCTCTGAAAATGCTCACATTTATAAAATTTTACATAACATTGATAAAATTATTTTTCACTTTTACATACACAATGTTTCTATTCATAAAAATTTGCATAAGTTTGATAAAAGTGTTTTTCATTCTTGTATATACATTTTTTACATTCTTAAAGCTTAGCATATATTGGATAAAAATGTTTTGTATCTTTGGATATACATTGTTTATATTGCTAAAATGTTGCATTAAATGGTTACATGTTCTTTTTATTTTTGTTCAAGTAATCCTAGTATCTTACATATCTAGACATGATAAGAAAAATTTCCTATCCCCTCCCTATGAGAATATTTTAGTGAAAGAGAATACAACCTTGGACATTCCTAATGATCATATTTGTTCTTCTCCTAGCATCTCTCCCCTTAGTGATGACGATATTTTGGTAGAAGAACCAATCAATGAGAGTTTTGAGAATCTGAGTTGTTTCTCTCCTCTTACCTCTCTTAGTGGACAAGAAATTAATGAACAAGACAATAAAAACATAGCAAATCATGACAATAACATTTGTTCTTCTCCTTGTGTTTCTCCTTATTGTGAAGAAGATACTTTGCTATTAGAAAATACAATTGATGAAGGTCATGACTATCTTAGTTGTCCCCCTTCACCTAAAAAACCCCTTATGGAACAAGAAAATTCAACCATTGATCATTCCCCTACTTGTGATGAATTCCTTTTAGAAGAACCAACCTTTGATTGTCAAGAGCAATTGGTTTGTAGTTCTCCTAAAAACCTTCCTCCTAGGGAGGATATCATGATACATGATAAGGATAACAATGACAATAATAATATTGTATCCTTAGAAGCACATGAAGATACACCATTAGCCTCTCCCTTGCTTAAGGATGTTAATATTATTCGACCTCAACTCATCCTTTACCCACCATCACACAAACAAAAAACTCAAAACAAACTCAAACTCATCCTCTACCCACCTGCGCATAATGTGTTGCAGCAGTCGAGTTATAATATTTTTGCTCAAACACATTACACAAGAAACAATCCAAATCCGCAACAACCAACCCCAACACCTTTACCTTTTCCTACTCCCATCTTACCTCATAATCCTCGATTAAATTCACTCATTACGGAGTATGATCTTGTTGACCAACTAAGAAATACTCCTGCTAAGATATCATTATGGGATCTTATTCAAGCTTCCCTTCACTATCACAACATGATGTAGAATACCCTCCAACAAGTTCCTATCCCTTCAAATGTGCAACCAAATGGCATATAAATTATTATTCAAGGAATCAAATTTGATATTGTTTTTCACCAAAGTGAGCTCCCTCCTTTGGACGTGCAAAAATAAAATGCAACTTTAATTATAATATCTCAATACAAAACAAAAGGGATCAAAAGAAATCTTATAGATATTGGCTCTGCCGTTAATGTGTGTAGTTTGAGTCTTTTGGATAGGCTTGGCATTGATCGCTGAAACATTCAACCTGATTCTCTATATATAAGGGGATTTGACAATGTCACAAAGAAACCACTTGGTGTGGTTACTTTACCTCATAGAGTTGGAATAGCCATATTGGAAAACCCGATCCATGTTATGCCTCAGGAACTTTCATATAATCTTCTCTTAGGCAGACTATGGATTCATGCAATGTATGGGGTGCCTTCCACTCTTCATCATAAAATGAAGTGCATCTACAACAACAAAGTGCACACACTTGATTCTGACCCTAAACCTAACAGTTGCTTGAACACTGAGAAAAATAGAGAAAATCATTTCAACACATTAACACTAACCACAAAAGTGGAACCCGCACAACAACAAAACAAATAACATATTGAGAAAATCATGAAGCTCTTAGATGATGATTGGGGTTCCTTAGACTTCACACCTACATTAATGGGAGAATATAATATCATACACATAGACTCTGAAAAGGGAACCGCGGTTTTTCCAAAGAAAAACTTGAAAGACCCTTCACAAGCATCCACCTCAACTACTTTAGACAAAGAAGCAAACAATGAATAACATCCCGATCCAAAAGTGCTGAAACATCTCTATGGAAAACTTTATGCACTAATGAAAGAACTTGGCTATAGTGGAAAAGTATGTGGTGCTAACAAACAAGGTATCTGCAATCCTATCGAGCTTAACACACAAACAACAAATCATGGTCTTGGTTATTGTCCCTTAATCGAACTCACCAAGCCTTCCATCAATATTAACACTATCTCAAACTCACCTTAACACTAGTGCATCCTGAACTAATGGACACTAGTGGTCTAAAAGGCTATCCTTTGCAACACTTGAACAACACAAAGAAATCTTCACCTAATGTCAATGTCATCTCACAAAACACTACTAATTTGAATTTTACACACTCCTCTAAAGGAGTGTATGAAATCTCACAATGTATAGAGCCTTGCGTAGGTATGACATTTTGTACTAAGGAAGATACATCTTTGTCACACAATAAAGGAACACTTTCTACCTTTGATCAAGAGGGTATCTTGTCGAGCTCCTCCAAGATCACTTGACATCCCTTCCTCCAAAAACCCAAAAGAAATTCTATTACAAGAATTTATTTTGTCCCTATCATAGAGTTCATGGTCATTATAATAATGAATGTATGGCCTTGCATAGTAAAATACAACATCTTAAGGAGTTTGGTATTCTCCCTTATGTGGGGGCACCTAATTTCTCTAATCAATACTGATTTTCACCCTACCATGCATCTCATCAATCCTTTCGGCTCACTCTTGTCCTACACTAAGTGGGGGCAAGGGGTTAGTTAGCCTTGTCCTTGTATGTCACTTGTCATTGTCTCTTTTGACTAGTCATTAACCTTTCATGAACATATAAGAGCAAGCTTGGGGGTGTGGAAAATACGTCTTAAGTTGACTGGCATGTGACATACTACCTTTTCATGACACAGCCTATTAAAAACATATGAATTGGCATAGGGATTTATGAGTAAGCTCTCATGTCTTGTTCTTCTAATTTAAAGTAATTTCTCATAGTAATGGTGTTAGCAACCACTTTAAAGTGGGGGCATACATCGACACTCACATTTCATTGTGCAATTTTATTTTTCTTGTGATTCCCTCTCTTGGAAACACTAGATACAATGTTTCTCAGGATGAGACATTTCACTTGTCCTCTCTTGGAAACAAGATGAGACCATTTTCACTTTTCCTCTCTCGGAGACATTAGGCACAATGTTCCTTAAGATGAGACCTTGCACGAACTAAGAAAAATCCCTTTGAACATTCCTTACACTATGTTTACATTTCAAATGACATTTTGTTTTGTGGCACCTTATTAAAGTTATCAGGAGGTATAACTTTGGTATGGTTAAGCGAGAAGCCCAACCAATGGCATGAATTTCCCCATAGCCACTTGCGTGTGTGAGTGTATACCAACCATGAGTGTATGTTTCTCACCTTCTTGGATTTCTCACTCGACGGATAGCCAAAATTTTCGTCGCCTCAGAGTGAGTATGCATTTTTGGACAAACAGGCTAGATCACATCCACAACTAGCTGGACAAACGGTCGAAGCTTGATCCACCTTTTTAATTTCATCCTTCTCTTCCTTTAGTTCTTTTCATTGCATGATCATGTATCTCATTTTATTGCAATTCATTCACCATTGTGTGTGTCCTCTCGCACTTATGTTGGTTTGACTTAGGATCTTGGATCCTGGGATCTTGCGCTATCTCCTTTGATCTTTGGCATTCTTTTTCATTTGCATTGGTACAATTGGACCCATCCTATTGAATGGCTACTTTAGTGTGAGTGTGAAGCAAGTTCATCATCTCACTAAAGTAGGGGCTAAATGTGTCACAAAAAATGTATCCTTGACATTTTTCACTCATTTGGGCCTTTCTTGTGGTTTTTGACCTAGTTTTGCCTAGATTTAATGTTGTAATGTGGCCAACATATTCACATTAGGTCTTGGACTCTTGAAAATCAATAAAATTCTATGGTGTCTTGCAAAGGTGTTGTGAAGTGTTGTAACCAACTTTCACACTTTTCTAGGACCTTTTCAACATATTTCACCTAAACAACCTCTTTTTACCTCTTACCAAGCCTTATTTTAGAGTGTTGTAAGGAGTTGTAACAAACTCTCACACTTTCCTAGGCTTTTCACCAACAAATTGACCCTTTCTTATGTTAAAATGACCCCTTAATGCACTTATAGGTCCTACTTAAGTGTGTTTCGAAGGACAATCCCGTTAAGCATCATTAATTACACTTTAATTCCCGACATCCACTTAAAATTGCCTAAGTGGGCTAAGTCGCCACCTTGGGTGACTTAGTCCCATTTGGCATAAAAATCAAAATTAACTCAAAATTCTAGCAAGATATTGTCTTCTAAACCCTAAGGTCAGCCTATGATGAGGTATTTTCAAGAAATTAGGGCACATGTATAAATAAAAGGGTTTTCCCTCATTTTTAAGCTCTTATCTTCTACATCTAATTTTGTTTTATTCAGTCAGTCTCCTTTCACCATTCCTCATTCTTCTCAAGCAAGCTAGGTTTTGAGCATTCTAAGTCATCAAGCAAGCATTCAAGGGTAGATTCTTCAACCATTGTTGCAATAACTCAAGATCTATCATCAAAGGAAAGGTTTTTACTCCATTGTTTCATGCTTCATTTAATTATCTCTTCATTTTGGTTTAATTACCTAAAAGGGGTTTGACCAAGGCAAACCCCCATGCCCTAACATCCAACATTTCTTTCTCTCTTTGTGTGATTTGCAAGTCTTGTTTGCAGATTTATCAAAGAGAAAGGTGTGGAATGTTGTCAACAACTTGTCAAATCCCTTCAAGGTTGTCAAAACCCTAATTGTAGTCTTGGAGAGCACCTGCAGGTTGAAAATCAAGGTTTCTGTTCTAAATACTTCGAGGAGGAGAAGTGTAGGTTGAGATCTACAAATTCCCCCTTCGAATATTTCAAAAAGACAAAGTGGACACTTCCCCCAGTTGTGGTGACTTAGTCCCACTATGGAATTTTTTCAAAGATTTATACGGATCTGGATACCCCTTTGGCTAAAACAAGCCCTGATGCAGTTTTCCAGAATTTTCCCGAAATTGGACTAAGTCGCTCAGTTTGGTACAAGTGTCCCACCAGGCTTAAAAATTAGATTTTCCAAAATTCAAAGGACATCTACAATTGTCACTGTAGCCTCTACTATTCTCCAGGTGCACTATTTCTATTTACCCCTTTTATCTTGTTCTATATTGCATTCAATTCATCTCTCTACATATCACAATGTGCTTTAAAGAAAAGTACATTTTCTACGTTTTACATTAGTATTTAGTCTCTTTTATCAATTTCTAGCATTTAGAACACCCTATTTGGACACATTTCACACACATTTACATCCTACTTGCATTAATCTTGAATGAACCCTCCAATTTTTGGGTGTGAAAGAATCTCTCTCCTTTTAGGTGCAAAAACCCTAGAAGTTTAAGAGAGTAACTTTTCCCCCAAAATTTGTGGTTCAAAATATAACAAGAAGAGTATTTAATTTAGAAAGAATAAACTAATGTGCATGTAGAGAAAGGAAGACAATCAATATAAAATAAAATGCATGATTCAAGTGCTAGCTTTCTCTACTACTACGAATCATGATAACTAGTTGACAAGATGAATGAAATGCACTAGTGTGCTTTTTTCCTAGGTCCTTCATGCATATATACAATACTAATGACTACATGTGATAGTGCACTTTATTTCTAAGAAATCTTGATAATGGTGATCATGTCCAAGTATACTCTATACTTTTAACTACATATTGTAGATTCTAGAAAAGAATTCCAAAATTTACAAATGGAAGATGTATATTCCCTTAAAATAATTGCATAGAAGAAGTGCATGCAATTGATTTTAAGGTAGATAAAAGGGAAAGATGAAAATATCCTTAGGAAGGACATATGTAGGATGTATCCCCCTATTTTTTATGATATCTTACCCCTATAATTGTAAAAATAAATTGTGCTTGCCCTAATAATTTGGGAGAGGAAAACAAAGATGAATATGGTTGTGTCGTTACCAATGATAAGGGAAGATGGTTGCACCTAAATTGTGCCACTATGAAATGTCAACAAGCAAATAAAGAAAGATAAGTATGACACATAATAGGTGTTAAAGCAACTAAAGGAATAAATGTAAGACTGGAATCAATCAATCATAGAGGTGATCTTGTTGGTACTCAAAAATGCAGGTTTTAACCTCAAGAGTATGCCAGACTCTTACAACATTCTTGGACAACATACAAGGCCAATTATATAATCAAACCTTCTACTCTTTAGGTTCTGCTAGACCTAGGTGGGTGAACCTATATGAAATATGCAGATTTGGAATGAATTTCCTGCTAAACAGTCTAGCCACAATAGCAATTAGGAATGGATAGACAAAAGAATACTACAATTAACTCTACTACATAGATAAAGGTTTTGAATAATTTGTTTGTAATAAATTCTTTACCCTGGGATATGGAAAATCGGTGCCTTCTTTCTACTGGGCAACAAAGTTGAAAATGTTACAAATTACTTATAGATATTCCTCCCTGACATAATTTAAGTTGTTAGACACTCTATGGGATGAAGTTTTAATGACTGGCATATGACTTCATCAATTCATGACTGGCATAAATAGTGTTAAAACATTTTCTTACTTAGCTCTTCTTTATCTATCCAAAAGAAATCTCACAAACATGGTGACTCACTTAAAGGAATTTAACTCTAACTTGCAGATACCAGTAAATGAAAACACACAGTTATGTATTTAAGCTCAAATGATCGAAAGATTCCAAATTGGAGAGAACAACAAAGAAGAATTGACAGTTAAAAAATCACCACAACAAAAATCAGGAACGAATTCAATTAAAAATCATCTCCATTGCACTGTTTCCAGAGGGTTTTACATTATTTTCATTCCCAGTTAGAAAAACAAAATGTTTTCTACTTTGACCTCTCTCTTTTTCAACTGAATTTTCAAATTATTTATACATTACATTCCAATCGTTGCAACCTTTCACATTCTTGGTAAAACCATTTGAATTTAATGACAGTGATATAAAATATTTAATTAATTGCCTTATTGGAAAATTAAATACTTTTCCATAGTTCTGCATTTGATTTTAATCCAATACCTTATCGGCCTTCAATATTTCGCTCCCTGTGGCTTTCACAGTTTTTACCGCTCCACCACGGGTTTAAATTTTCCACCCGCGGTTGCGCAGTGACTAGCCAATACTCCTCCCTCGCCGTCTATTCCTATCCACTGCAGTCACCGCGGTTTGTGCTCTGGTCGGTTACAGTATGGCGGTAATCATCACTGCTGCCCACTAACAGTTTACCGCACTACCGCGGTCATTGTTTTAGCGGCTACGGTATTGCAGTAACCGCAACTCGTCTGCCACTTCGCTGCCTTCGCTATTGACTGTTGACTACACCATCGTTGTCGCTCGTCGACTGTCCACTGCGCTACCACGGTGACCATACTAACCACGCGCGGTTGTGCGGTAACTGCTACCTATTTGCCTTGGCCACTGATTGCTTCATTGACTGCTCCCATACCTTCTACCGCAATACCGCGATTTATGCTTAGACCGCATGCGGTAGTGCGGTAAACACTTAATGCCAGCCTACTAACCGCCACTGCCATACTGCGGTTTAATTTTGGGAGACCGCAGTAAGGCGGTAAAAGCTTATGAAATGAAAATTCAGAGAGCGGTAAGGACTAAAATGGATAATGAAGTGGACGGGGATTAAAATGAATATTATATTTTTATTTTTAAAATAGGCAAATGATGGATTAAAATGGAGAAAAACCTTAGGGCTTTCATGGAAAGAAAAAAATTTAACAGATCTAATGACTCCATGAAGTGCACCTCATAAGTAGAATGAAGAAGAAAATTATCCTAATGTTAAGGTGTGGAAAAAATAAATATAGAAGTTATAGAAGGAATGCCAACAATGGATTGGAATGAATTCTAATTAGAAAAAGGGAGAAGTGTATTTATTATAATAGGAGCTAGAGACACAGTAGCTATATGAGGGGCTTTAGGAATAACAATGCTCCCAAAACTAAAAATAGGTGAGAGAATGGATAAAACATGCTTAAGAGGCTCAAGAAGAGGTATATATTTAGGTTTACGCTTGTATGGATATGAAGAAGGTTGGGTAGGTGAAGAAATATCACACAGGGGATTTATGGGTGGAAGGATATGAGAGGATTCATCATATTTGAGGTGAAGATTCATTGGGGGAATTTTAAAAAATTTAATAGAACAAAGAACAAAGGTTGGAAGAAAAAAAAACTAATAAAAAAGTAGAGCATATTGGATATGTGTTAGTAATTTATCATGTAAAATAAGTAAAAGAAGGTTATCATGAGGTTAGCAACCCTATTAAACAATAAAGTAAAATATATGAGAAGTGAAGCCTTGAACACACATGAACATTTTATTTCCATTAGTTCAAGTGTGTAAGAGAGACTGTGATTTGCATGTTATATTAAAATGAACATAAAGGCATGAGAAACATCAAAAAATGAGTGTATGGAAGTAGTAGCTAAGGTTTAGAATCAATCTAAATTGATATCTATCAAGGTACTTAGACAGACTTTTCAATACATGGTCATTGAAAGTATGAGTCAATTTCACATGGTGCAATATATCACCATGGCCAATATATTTGTCAAAATAATTAGTCCCCGTGCGAATAAGAGATGGTAAGCAAGGATCTTAGGAGATAAAGGAGAAACTATCCATTTAGGTGAAGGAGGAATAGGGTGATAGAGATAAGTGTCCAACTTAGGATAAATTCGTCTTAAAATGAAATTGTACAGATAGTGTAGTAGGTAAAGAAGGTGGAGAAATATAATGGCAAGGGTCTAGGTCCAAAATAAATGGCTTAGATGTAGAAGACGAAATAGTAGATAAAGAAGAATAAGAAGGACAATCAATATATATAAAATAAGGGAGTTCAATTAATGTGATGTCAAGGAAGTGATGGATAATGCTAGTATTCTTAATATTACCCCAAACAAGAACTTCGTCATCCAAAGAAAGAGGAGGGAAAGAACAAGAAAAGGTACCATACTTTGAGGGAAAGGATTAATAAAATAATGGGTCCAGTGGAAAGGGTGTTGGAAATATTGTCATTGATGTCAAAGGTGTATGGACAAAATTGTTAGAATTATTATGATTGATGTCAAAAGAAGAATTCTATAATGAAAAGTTCACTAATTGGAGACAATGAATAATAAGAGTTTGATTTAATTTATTTATGGTAGACCTCTATCTAATTATGACAACACTAGATTTAAAAGGAAGAAATTAAAATAGAATATTAATTATAGGGGCCAACCCCTTAAGGAAGTGTTATCTCCCATGGATAGTCAACCTCACATTAAATTAATATTTATCAAATATGGCCGACCTACTTTGAAAGGTGAAATCAAATATTTAAAATAATTTTATGTCAAATCTTGGCCAACCTACTTTTGGTAAAGTGCTTGATTTAGATATAAATATAGGTTATTTTGGAGGTTAGAAAGCAAGTTCTTCAATAAAAAATCATTCCTTTTAAGATCAAAAATCAAGAGAAGAAGAGTATATTTAAGAAGAAGAGGAGCAGATTTATAGAAAATCCTTAAGGAGATTTATGAAAATTTTGTAGTAGAACTTCAAGGAGATTTATTTAAGATTTCTAGAGAAATTTTGAGGAGATGGCTTTTCGGCTAGTTTTTTTAAAATTTTCTAGGACATTGTAGGCAATGAGGTGGCAACAACCATATAAAACTCAAGAAGGTTGGGAATGGTATTGAAGGAAATAAACAACACATTTATTGTCCTAATACCAAAAAAGGAAAAGCCAAACAACCTTGATGAGTTTCATCCTATTTCTCTATGCAACACCATTTACAAAATAATGTCCAAATCCATTGCAAATAGAATAAATAATATTCTCCCTAATGTCATTTTGGATGAAAAAACCGGTTTTGTGTTACAAAGATCAATTTTGGAAGGGGTGATAATAGCCCAAGAGGTGATACACTCTATAAAGAAAAATAAGAAGAAAAGTATGCTAATAAAATTAGACATTAAAAAGTCATATGACCAAGTGGATTGGCGGTTCTTATGTAAAGTAATGGAGGCCTTCAGGTTCAACAAAAGTTGGATAAAGTGGATATTCAATTGCATGGCCAACCCCAAATATTTGATCATTATCAATGACACCCATGAGGGATACTTTGAGTCATCTAGATGAATATACTTTGAATAATCTAGAGGCATAATACAAGGAGACCCACTCTCCCCTTTTCTATTTGTTATCATGGTGGAGGCATTGGGTAGAGTGCTAAAATTTGCTACAAGTAGTGGTAGATTGGAAGGTGTTCAAGTGACCAACAACATTTATATGATTACACATCAATAATTTGTTGATGGCAATATTATTTGGCTCTGCTAAGTGTAGGGAAGCACAAGGATTGAAAGGGATACTGGACATATAATATGTTGCATATGGACAAGTAGTAAATGAAATCAAATCAGAAGTGCATTTCTTCCACACTAACCCTCAAAAAGAGAAAGAAATCCTCAAAATTCTTAACTTCAAGAAAGGTTTGTTTCCTAGCACATATTTGGGTCTCCCCTTGGCTACAAGGCTAAGAAATGGAAAATTTTGGCACCCTCTTGAACTCAAAATCAATAGAATCCTAGCTACATGGAAAGGGAAATGGTTGTCTTGGGTAGGCAGGGTTACTATGTTAAAGATTGTAATATCTATGATTCCCATCTACTTGATGTCCTTCTTTTCTTTGCCAACTGTAGACACTTAAAAATGTCTTGAATGAAATCAAGCACTCAAATTGTATATAATAACACCATTTCATCATAAAACCCATCCTCTTTTCGCTTAATTGATTAAATTAGCCTAGTATTTACTTAATCACATTATTTTTCATCCATTAACCTAATTAATCTAATCAGGTTAATTCACCCCCTTCCATGATAAAATTTTATCTTATTAAATTAAATACATCAAGTTATTTAATTTAAATCCCTAATTATTCTGATTTAATTAAATAACTCTAAGTTATTTAATTAAATATCATTTCACATTCCCCCTTTTCACTAAATCATTTATTTAATGAATATCATGAAATTCCCCTAACTGACATAATTAAAACTTTGTTTTAAATATCAATTACTAATTAATCTAATTCCCCCCACTTGCAAGGGAATATTCCTCCTTTGCACATTCTTTTAAAAAGAATATTCCCATGGAATATTCCCTCCCTTTTTGCACATTAAAAATTTGTTTTAATTTGCTAAATACCTATTTTCCTCATGCATAAAGAATATTCTCTTTCTTCACTCATTTGAAAAAAGGAATATTCTTCCTTGTAACAAACTTAAAAAACCTCATGTGCAAGTTAACTTACAAGAATTCTTGTGCAAGTTTTGGGTGTGTGTTTTTTAAAGAATATCAACCCTTGATTATTTCCTTGATCCATGTGGTCATTGATTCTCATCCATTGATGAGAATCCATGATCCATGTTTCATCTTTCCTCCATTTTTTTCCATTGATTAACCTTTTTGATATTAACCCTTCATTTCTCATTTTCTCTCCTATAAATAGGTCACTATTTGGAGACAAATGGATCCATATTTTAACAAAAAAATTATGTTAAAATCACTTGCACTTTCACTCATATTTAGCACTACGATCACTTTACTTTCATATTAGCTTAGCTTCCATTAATGGCTTCCATGGTAACATAGATGCATCCATTTAGCTTATTTAGTAATTAGAGTTTCAATCTTTTTAACTTAAACTCCATTTAGATTAGCTTTGCATACATCCATACCGATCATCTTAACATAAATCATGTTAAAATAGCTTGCATCATGTTCATTTAGCTTTAAATCATGTTTTCATACCCATCTATCATTGATTTCGTCAATTCTCTTCAATAGAATTGATCAAAACAAGCTCATTATCCACAATATTGGGAAATTTTTTCCATTCCACATCAATGTGACACCACTCCCACAATAGGATAAGTTTCAATGGATTGGAATAGGTGTTTCTAAAGCTTTTGTAGTTTAATATGTTAAGTTTTAATGGATTCCTAGTTTATTATTTATTGATTGATCTTATTGGGATTGATGTTTAGTGGCTTGAATATGCTTCTTGTCCTCATGGATCAAGTGTAGTTAGTCCATACTAATCCGTTGGTCACACCAACAAATAAGAATCAAGATTTTAAATCAATGCATGATAAAATTATTCTTGCAAGGATCCACAAAGCAAAAGAGGATATCTTTGATTACTTCGGAAAATATTTGCAGGACCAAAGTGACTAGTGGCATTGGTTTGAAAGTGTAGACATGGAAAATATACCGACATACTTGATCTTGATTACTAACACCGTTTCATCCTAAATCACCTTTTCATCTTGTCATCACTCTTCATCCCTTAACTAAATAAATAATCATTTATCTGATTAAGTCATTCTCTCTTGTTAATTAAATAAATCAAATTTATTTAATTAATCCTTTGATCTCTATTTAATTAAATTATTCATTTTATTTGATTAAGTCTATAAAGTCAAATAATTAAATTAAATAAATTAAACCTTGTTTGATTTAATCTAACATCATCATCCCTCTTTAATTAAATAAATAAAATCCTTTATTTAATTAAATCTAAATCACATTCTCATCTTTTTGATTTAAATCAACCCATAAATCTAAATCAAATTTGTCACATTACCTAATCCCTCATTAAATTAATTAACCCTTGATTAATTTAATCCTAATCTCCAAATTTCTCTAGATTTTGCCACTTGCACATGAAAATACATTTTATAGATTTATTAAATCCCTATTTTCTTTCAACTTGGCATCTTTTGAGAATATTCCTCCAAAATTTGAAAATACCTCTAAGTGGATTTGTCCTTCCAACAAGACATTCATTCCTCTTACATGTCCTTGTGCATTGAGCCAAGTGGCATTTAATTAATTATTTTTTCCTCTTGCATGTCATTTCACTATTTTCAAATTCCACCTAATATCATTTCTTGTGCACAATCACCAAAATGTGCTCAAGCTTCCTCCATTCACATCTTGACAAGTGGCATTTGGTCATTGGTTGAAGATTAGTCCCACATTCATCCATTTTTCCTCTTCTTCGCTCAATCTCATCTATAAATAAGAGGTTTTTTCTCTCATTTTTCATCCACAATTTGAGTAAACTCACTATACTCAATTTCATCCTCAAGCATATCTATTTTCATCCATTTTATCAAGATCTTAGCTAAGTTATGCAGATTTTTCATCATGGAGCTCAATTGAATCTTCATCAAAGTGCATCACTCATCAACATTGCATCATAGGAGTTGGGAAAGGGCCATTTCCTACACACAAATTGGCACCAACTCCCCCATGGGATCAAGAGTTTGATTTACATTGAATAGGATTTGATAGCTTTTGTTTATGTTTTCAATCTCATTTCTTGTTCTTTACAATTTAAATGGGTTTCATGGGGAATCTTGATTCTCACTTGCATTTGATCTAATTATGTGCTTGTTTATTATGTTTGTGCAGGTCTAGGATCGGGGTTCACATTTTGGCGCTAGAGGGAGGGCAAATCTGAAGGATTTAATCACGTTTTTTAGAAAATTTCATGCTTTTTTGTGTTTTTTATCTTCCAAGAAACTCAGTCACTGACTATCAAGCAGCGCTCTATTGCACCGCTATAATCTCCAAACATCATTGATGGTGTCTTCCCGCAAAAAAAATTCAAATTTCAAACTCGACCACGGACTCTCCTAATTCCAAACAGCGTTGTTGGTAAAATAGAGCGGAAATCATGGTCTCTGATTTACTGTAGAGCGTCACTCTCAGTAATTAGCGGCATTATATTGCGTCGTTGATCACATCAAACTCTATCACACCCGCAAACTGCACCACTGGGTTGGAGTAAAAAGCTCAAATTCAATTTATTTTGACATGTGTTTTTTTTTTTGGACATTTCGAGCTTCTAACCTATTTTTTGTCTCTATATTTCTTGGTTTCAATCAGTTTACAGGTTGAGGCAAGGAGGGGAACAAAGATGAGCTTTTTACTATGACATTATTGTCTTATTGTATTTGTTACACCCCGAAATTGTATAGCTACTATTCTAACAATGCTTAGAGCATTATGTTTGTAAGGAAGAATAAAGATGAATAAAATGTGTTGAACCTTGTGATCAATTTAAGAATATTGTACATTTTATAATTGACTCATTCTATATTTCTTTGATTCATGTTATTCTTGAGTAAACAATGCATTAAGAGGATAATTAGTCTTGCTATTTGAATTGAAATATTCATTTATATACTATAAATTGTTATGAGCAAGTAACTACCGTGGTTTTGTGTCAATGGATGCAGGAACGAGAACCATTCCTCCAAGCGGACGGGAAACATCACTCGAGAGAGGAGCTTGGTTAGATAACTAGTAAAGTAAATTAATTGAGCATACACACACTTCACTAAAGGATTAGAGGAACTGATTCAAATAGGTTGGTCTTGATAAGTCATCCATAGGCTTTAGGAGTTTGGGTTACTTCTTTGTGCTTTGTGTGTAATGTTACTTTTAAACCTGACTTATTATTCTGTGACGTTGGGTGTGAAACATGATTGGTTATATGTGCATGGGTGGAGTGTATATGTATACACATGTATCTCTCATATACATGTATCTATATGTATATACATGGCGATACAGACGTATGATCGACAAACTGATATGTCATACGTATGTGTCGACATGGTATACATACACATACATGTACATGATAGTATAATTGGTTATACACATATATATACATATACATGCTACCTATTATGTGTGAATATAATATTATTATATTGTCTTGAAATTTACATTGATAGGTATATTGAAAGTATGATGACTGGCTTGCAATACATGTATTTAATCAAATAAATATATATGTATATATAGGTATAAATGTAAATATATATATATAGATATATATAATATTATATATATATTATTATAGTTTTACCGAAATAAATATATATGTATATATGGGTATATTTAAATTATAATATTTAAATATATATACATATATATATATATACTTTGAAGTAAAATAAGACTATAACAATATATATATTAATATAATACATTATATATAAATATATATAATTGGAATAAAGAAGAGATTTATTTCGAAAAATAAAGACTTAACTTTATTAATTCATTAGGAGAAATCGATTACTGCATCATAGGAAATGAACTTTGGAAATCGGTTGCAATGTTTGAAATATTTTATGCACCTTAAAATGCAACATATTTATGGGGAAAGTACGCCAACTTCATAAAATAGGAATATTTCATTGAAAAATTCTAATTGACATTTGAAATGAGTGAATGTTTGAGGAAACCTTCCCATTAAATGGTATGAGCTTCCAACGCTGGAAGAAATGGAAGAAATATTCAAACGCTGGTTAAAAGGAAAACACCAGCCAAATGAAAATTCGTTGTTGCAAGTTGAACCTTGACATTTTCACGGCAACATGAGTCATTCTCTGTTGTGCGTCAAAGAGGGGTGTTTTTTCCTGTATGTGGCAATTTTGAGTTTAAGTTTAACAATTCTTGAATCTGTTGGCTCAAATGAGGTCGATTCACACTCATTTTTGATGACTTAGGTCTTGGAAACATGCCATGTAGCTTATTGACCAATTCTAGGCACTCTGTTGTCCATTCGTATGCCTTCCTTTGAGGAATTTGTTTCACTGCGGGCTTATAAAAGGACGCCTAGCCTTTACTGAAACACACAATATACTTGAGCATTCTGAATCAGTTATTTTTGAACTCTCATTTTCATAGATACATTTTTTGTATTATTGTTTCTAGAAAATACAACATATACAAACTAGTATTACCAGTCACTGTATTTTATTCATTCTGAGTTTAAGAGGAAAACATAGAGAATAGTGACTGAGTAGGATATTCAGTAAAGAGAACACCTTTGAGAGAGGGAATAGAGGAATTCAGTTGGAAGGATTCGCCATCAACCAAGGATCTGTTTTCAGTTGGATTCTGGAACGTTCAAAGAGCATCAAAGAAGGATAAGCTTGAGGAAACAGGCATGAGGAAAACCTTCTTAGTTCTCTATTTTCGAAAGTAAAAGAATTTTATATGTTTGTCTTTATCTATTGACTGAAAATAGGCATGACTAATTGAGTGAGTGAAAGATGATTATGTTTTCTTATTATAAGTTTGCAATGACTAAAGGATATGTCTTGAATGCAACATATGTATAAGAGAAAAGGAAACTATTTTTCTTCACTTTGCTAAAGAGGGAAATTCTAATTATAGTAGATTTTTGTGAAAGAAAGAATAGGAATAAATTGAAATACATTTCTTTATGAATGTTTCTTATTTTGTATGATCTTCATAAATGGAGAATACGTGAAAACTAGTTATTATCTATTAGGACCAAGATGAAACCAACGCCAAGTATGGTTTAAAATGTAAGTTATTAGGTTAAATAAGATAAGCTAAGTACTTTGTGGATAAATATTTTCGGAATAGGAGTTACCTGAGAGACACTTGTAGACTGTTTTTATTTCCTAAATAGATAGGTTGTTGTAGGGGGTCTAGGGTGATTGACTACCCATTGTAAGGACTTAGCCTACACGTAGGATAAGATAGCCTCAAGTCAAAATGAACTTGACATAGTGTATGTGATAGATGACTGTCAGTTGAAATACTATTTGAACACTTTGGCCAAAGTAGTGTGGTACACCTACATCCACTTAGACTTTGAGATGATTACACTGTCAGTTCACTGCTGTCCAAATTTGCATACTAGATTGAGATTGTGGGATTACAAGGATTTAGAAATGTAGGACACAGCATTATGCTCAGTTGGTTAAAACAGAACCGGTTACCCAACAAATATTTTTGTAGAAGGGAGGGTCATTTATTTAACAATAGACGTGCGGGGGACCACATTATAAGTTTGTGGTTGGCGAAAGAGCACTTGAGTGATGTTTCTCCTCCACAACATACTTTTGAAGCACCAGAGTTTGAAAGGGAAGATCCTGGACCATCTTATTCCTATTTTCTCAAAGCTCTCTGAGCTATGTTTTATTCTTTTACGTATTCTTACTCTATTGTTTACTTGAAAAGGAAAAATAATGATGTGTTGTATCGATTGGTTCTTTAAATGAAATATTGTAATGAAAAGAAAAGAAAAGTTTTGTTACTTTATCTTTATGTATGTTTCCTTGTTATTTATATGAAAAGTTGAAAAAACTTTATTACCCAAGGATGGGGTCGTTACATGTGCTATCAGATCTACCAGATTTAACTCTGGAACCTATGAGCTCACCAAGGTTTTCCTTTCCAACATTATCTAATGTTGTGAAAATTCTTGTGTCAAGATGGTACATGTCAGATTAATGGATAGAAATTTCGTAATCGGCAACGAACGTTACCTGAAGGCCAAGAAGGAAAAAGAGGCAATTATCAATACAATTGAAGGAATCAATTACGAAAATGCCATTTGATTAAGTGATACAGAAACCTTCAGCTATGCACTTTCTCGAATCAAGGATGAGAAGAGAAAGATGAAGTTGGAGGCTGTGTATAACTACTTTCCCTCCATTTCACCTGAGAAGTCTAAACCTTTATCTCTATCCAGAGACATTTTGTCTAAAGAAAGTACCAGTTCGGCATTCATATTTATGGATCCTAGAGTCCTACCATTGGCAGAAGTTATCACAATTTCTTCTAGAAAAGAGTCTGAGGAATACACACCAAGGACCCCGCTAGCAGAGAAATGGTCTCATGAACAAATGTATGCGAAAGGCATAGACCATATTGTTGATAAACACCTTATGGACACTACTTCCCAAAATTATGTATCGGACAATAAATCTAAAGGTTACTACCCATTTTGGGAAAGAAATGATCAGATAAGAGATGAACAAAATGAAAGAGAACTATAATTCTTTCAATCTATAGGGTATACACCCCTTAGTTATGTATCTGAAAGTGAATTGGAAGGGTATTCACCCCTTGACTACTTGAATAGTCATTTGATGTAATCTAGTGGATTCTTTTGAAATCCTCTTAT
This sequence comes from Sequoiadendron giganteum, assembly GCA_007115665.2. NCBI lineage: Eukaryota > Viridiplantae > Streptophyta > Pinopsida > Cupressales > Cupressaceae > Sequoiadendron > Sequoiadendron giganteum. Next base: position 43,421,212 of record CM021102.1, on the reverse strand, counting down.
CTATAAATAAAACGAAGTATTTTCTATCAATCAAAATATCAAATTTTGTGTGAAAACAATTGTTTGTGTAAATGATGCTTTTATGTTTTCAAAATTAATAAAGTATAAATTATTCTAACTTGAAATTAAAAATTTAGGTTATAAATACACAAAACCATGGTGTGAACTTACAAAAGAACTCAAACCAACCCCAGAGAAATTCAAGAAGGAGCACCATCATCAATTGGAATGCAAGCCAAATTAGATCAGATTATGGCTAGATTAACCAACCTCGAGTAGTTAAAAGCCAAAGATAGGGTTGAAAAGGAAATAACCATAGATGATCAAGAGGAAAGTTCTTCACATCATGATGCAAGGGAGAAGTCACCCACCAATTACATGAGAAAATGATATCATGCGAACTTACTAGGGATATGAAACAGATATACCCACCTAAGTTCGATGGAACTGCTGGAGGTGATGAAGCCGAAGTATGGCTTGTCCAAATGGAGAAATATTTTGAAATACGGGATTATGACAAAGTCACCAAGGTTGCCTGGGGAGCCTACCAATTAGCTGGAGAAGCCTCTAATTGGTGGATGAATAAGAAGCTGGAACTTGACATAAGTTCATTGAAGATGACTTGGAAGGAGTTTGTGGAAATTTTCCACAATCAATGTCTACCCCAATTATACTATGATCAAAATTTGTCTGACTTTCAAGAACTGAAACAAGGAACCATGATGGTTCACGAGTACCAAGAAAAGTTCACTTGTCTTCTCCACTATGTCCCAAATAAATCATAAGGATGAACGATTTTGCATACAAAAAGTTCATATTAGGACGGAACCATAGGATTGGAAGAGAATTTGACATGCACGGTCCAACCACTATGGACTTGGTGTATGAGAAATTCATCAGGCAAGAACAAAAACTTAAGTTAGATTCCTATCACCAGGAAGGGAAAGAGTAGAAGAAGGACACCGAAGTGTTCAGAAAGACAACTTCCAATAAGGAAGAACCTACTTTTGTTTCAAGGAAGGGAAAAGGGAAACGATCTCGATTTAATGGGAAAGACTATAAAGGAGATCTCAATAGAAGTGACAACACTAGCAAGGCTGGTGATAGCATAGGAAAGTCTAGAGGAGCCACAGAAAAGAAAGGGCCAAGGGCTGGATATTTTATTTGCAAAGGGGATCACTATGCAAGTGAATGCCCTGATAGAACTTCTAGGTCATAGTCACATGGAAATTATCTACCCTCATAGTAGATAATGTTCTAGCAATGGATACATGTTGTGGTAGACGATCGGCAAGCAGAATACCAAGTTACTCCAATCGAAGTACCAGGTAATCTCTTTGGCTTACCTATTTCCATTTTGATCTACACGGGTGCAACTGAAAGTTTCATTTCACCCAAGATAACTAAGCAGTTGTCTAGAAAGGAAGGACACATGGCAAAGGCATGGAATGTAGAATATGCAAACCAAACAAGAGCAAGGGTTGACCAATGTCTTTTTGAGGCTAGGTTAGAATTACCCAACCTTACCACTGAGGTTAACCTTTATGTCATGCCACTAGGGTCTTATGATGTAATCCTAGGAATGAATTAGCTATGGAGGCATAGGGATGTTGTAGATTGTCAAGCTAAGACTGTGAGATGTCTAGATGATCTAGGAAATTGGGTAGAAATCCAAGGAATACCTAGGGAAGTGACAGTACATCAAATCACATCAATGCATCTTGTGAAGGCTAAGAAGAAAGGTTAGCAACTTTTTGTTGTGAAAATTATGTGTACCAAAGTCCTCATGAGCTAGAAGACGGAGAAATGGAGGAAACAAGGAAATCAGATATGGAGAAACACCCTATCCTAAGAGATTTTGCTGATGTATTTCCTGAGGAACTACCAAGTCTTCCACCAAAGAGAGTGTTCGATTTTTCAATTGACGTTGTTTCTAGATCTAAGTCGGTATCTAAGGTACCATATAGGATGACTACTATAGAGCTTATGCAATTGAAGACACAATTGGATGAGTTGTTTTCTAAAGGATTGATAAGGCCAAGTGTATCACCGTGGAGAGCACCGGTGATATTCGTCAAGAAGAAGGATGGTACATTACGGTTATCCATCGATTATCATATGCTTAACAAAGCAACGGTTAAGAATAAATATCCGTTGCCACGTATTGATGACCTCTTTGATCAAATGAAAGGAATGACAGTATTCTCAAAAATTGACCTAAGATTTGGATATCACTAGCTAAGGGTGAAAGATGAAGATATTTTCAAAACGACATTTCGAACTCGTTATGGGCATTATGAGTTCACAGTTTTACCTTTTGGTTTGACTAATGCACCTGCAACATTCATGAACCTCATGAATAGTGTATTCAGAGATTATCTGGACAAACTTGTGTTGGTATTTCTTGACGACATACTAATCTATTCCAAAAATGAAAGAGATCATTGTAAACATCTTGAGATGGTTTTACAAAGGTTAAGGGAACACAAGTTATACAGAAAACTATCCAAGTGTACTTTCTTTCAAGAAAGAGTGCACTACTTGGGCCATGTTATTTCAACAGAAGGAATTATAGTGGATCCGACAAAGATCCAAGTAGTTATTCAATGGCCTGTACTCAAGAACGTATCTGAAGTAAGAAGTTTTATGGGGCTAGCTGGGTATTATAGGAAGTTTGTGGCAAATTTTTCAAAAATTGTTTTTTCCATAACATCCTTGCAGAAGAAAGGAAAAATATTTATTTGGAACGAGAAGTGTTAAGAGGCTTTTGACCTCCTCAAAGAGAAGCTAACCACCGCACCAATTTTGAAGGTACCGGATCCCGAAGGAAGCTTCACAGTCATTACTAATGCATGTGGAGAGGGATTAGGAGGTGTGTTGATGCAGGAAAGACAAGTAATTTCTTACGAGTCCAGGAAGCTTAAACCATATGATATGAATTATGCTTCGCATGATTTAGAGTTGGCAGCAGTAGTTCATGCTTTACATATTTGGAGACACTACTTTCTTGGAAAACCATTTGAGTTGAAAACATACCACAATGTTTTAAGATATCTCTTTACTCAACCAAATCTACATGCTAGACAAAGGAGATGGTTAGAGTTAATAGCTGACTATGAATTTAATATCAACTATATTAAAGGGAAAGAGAATAGAGTTTTTGATGCCTTAAGTCAAAGAAGCCACATTGTGTCAATAGTAGAAATTCAGAGCAACTTCAAGGAACAAGTGTTTCAGAAATGCAAAGAGGATGAATATTACTTGCAAGTAAAGCAAGCACTTATTAAGAATCCTCAAGACTCTAGGTATGAAGGATACCAGTTTGATCCTAGTGGGATACTTAGGTACAAAGATAGGATGTATGTAACAGATGTCAAGGAGCTAAGAAATATTGTACGGAAAGAAACTCATGAGGCACCATACTTTGGACACCTACGAGTGACTAAGATGATGGTAGATTTGAAACCATTATACTTTTGGAAGGGAATGAAAGGGGATGCTGCAAACTATGTAGCTCAGTGCCTTGAGTGTCAAAGGGTAAAAGCAGAACATCACCACCCAGCTGGATTGTTGTATCCACATGACATACCTAAAAGAGAATGGAAAGTTATAAGTATGGACTTTGTGCAAGGATTTCCAATGTCTAGGAACAAGCATTACGCCATTCTGGTAGTAGTGGACAAGCTGAAAAAAGTGGCACAATTTATATGAGGGAACCTAACCAATGGAGCACTAGTCATAGCAAGGAAGTTTGTATAGGAAGTGTTTAGACTGCATGGTATTCCTAAAAATATTATATCTGGCAGGGATGCACACATCACTTCTAGGTTTTGGCAAACCTTGTTTTCTGCACTGGGAATGTAGTTAAACATTAGTTTAGCATATCATCCAGAAACGGATGGGAAAACTGAGAGGGTAAATCAAGTTACGGAGGACCTACTTAGGGTATATTGCATGGATCAACAATGTAAGTGGGAGGACTTTTTAACTATGCTCAAATTTGCATATAACAACTCGTATCATTTTGTGATTAAGATGGCTCCTTTTGAAGCCTTGTATGGTTGAAAGTGTCAAACTCCTATAAGTTGGGATAAACATGAGGATCGAGTAAGTCTTGGACCTAAAATGTTAGCAGAGATGGAAGAAAAAGTTAAGTTTATTAGGCAAAAGTTAGCAGAGGCTAACATTCGACAGAAAAGTTATGCAGATACTAAGAGAGTGCCCCGAAGTTTTGTCATTGGTGACAAGGTACTTTTGAGAGTGAAACCTCACAAGAGATCTATTAACTTTGGAAAATATTCCAAATTGGCCCCACATTATGTTGGACCCTTTGGTGTTTTAGAGGAAGTGAACCCTATACCATACCGAACCACTTTGCCACCCGCTCTTGCCAGATTGCATAATGTCTTCCATGTGTCGTACCTTAAAAATTATATACCAAGAGATAATCATTTTATTGATTGGACTGCTTTACAGGTAAGGGACCTCGTAGTAGTAACTCTCGAGCCCATCAAGGTGCTAGAAATATGTAGGCTACACTTACGTAATAGAGAAGTCTCACAATGCAAAGTCCAGTAGGACCAGTACGCGAAGGACTCAACAACTTGGGAGGACTATGCGGAAATTCAAAGGAGATTTCCTGACATTCTTGAAGCCTTTGAGAATGAAGAACAATAAATGTTTTGTTTTGTTTTGTTTATGCTTTAAATAATGCATTTGGTCATCATGGATGATGAATCATAAGGGGGGTGTATGTTACACCTCGAAATTGTATAGCTACTATTCTAGCAATGCTTAGAGAATTTTGTTTGTAAGGAAGAATAAAGATGAATAAAATGTGTTGAACCTTGTGATCAATTTAAGAATATTTTACATTTTATGATTGAATCATTCTATGTTTCTCTAATTGATGTTATTCTTGGGAAAACAATGCATGAAGGAGGATAATTAGTCTTGCTATTTGAATTGAAATATTCATTTATATACTGTAAATTTTTATGAGCAAGTAACTACCGTGGTTTTGTGTCAATGGATGTAGGAATGAGAACCATTCCTCCAGGTGGAGGGGAAACATCACTCGAGAGAGGAGCTTGGTTGGATAAGTGGTAAAGTAAATCAATTGAGCATACACACACTTCACTAAAGGATTAGAGGAACTGAGTCAAATAGTTTGGTATTGATAAGTCATCCATAGGCTTTAGGAGTTTGGGTTACTTCTTTGTGCTTTGTGTGTAATGTTACTTTTAAACCTGACTTATTGTTCTGTGACGTTGGGTGTGAAACATGATTGGTTATATGTGCATAGGCAGAGTGTATATGTATACACATGTATCTCTCATATACACGTATCTATATGTATAGACATCGCGATACAGACGTATGATCAGAAAACCGATATGTTGTACGTATGTGTCGACATGGTATACATACACATACATGTACATGATAGTATAATTAGTTATACACATATATACACATATACACGCTACCTATTACCTGTGAATATAATATTATTATATTGTCTTGGAATTTACATATATACATATATTCACATATACATTGATAGGTATATTGAAAGTATGCTGACTGGCTTGCAATACATGTATTTAATCAAATAAATATATATGTATATATAGGTATAAATGTAAATATATATATATAGGTATAAATGTAAATATATATATATATAATATTATATATATTATAGTTTGATCGAAATAAATATATATGTATAAATGGGTATATTTAAATGTATACATATATATATAATTGGAATAAAGAAGAGATTTATTTGGAAAAATAAAGACTTAACTTTATTAAGTCATCTGGAGAAATTGATTATTGCATCATAGGAAATGAACTTTGGAAATCAGTTGCAATGTTTGAAATATTTTATGCACCTTAAAATGCAGCGTATTTCTGGGGAAAGTATGCCAACTTCATAAAATAGGAATATTTCCCTGAAACATTATAACTGACATTTGAAATGAGCGAATTTTTGAGGAAACCTTCTCATGAAATGGTATGAGCTTCCAATGTAGGAAGAAATGGAAGAAAATTTCAAATGCTAATTAAAAGGAAAACACCAACCAGATGGAAATTCATTGTTGCAAGCTGAACCTTGACATTTGTGCAGCAACATGACTCATTCACTGTTGTGCACCAAAGAGGGACGTTTTTCCTGTAAGTGGCAATTTTGATTTTAAGTTGAACAATTCTTGAATCTTCTGGCTCAAATGAGGTTGATTCACACTCATTTTTTATGACTTAGGTCTTGGAAACATGCCATGTAGCTTATTGACCAATTATGGGCACTTTGTTGTCCATTTGCATGCCTTCCTTTGAGGAATCCATTTCACTGCGTGCTTATAAAAGGACGCCCGACCTTTACTGAAACACACAATATTCTTGAGCATTCTGAATCACTAATTTTTGAACTCTCATTTTCATAGACGCATTTTTTGTATTATTATTTCTAGAAAATACAGCATATGCAAACCAGCATTACCAGTCACTATATTTTATTCATTCTGAGTTTAAGAGGAAAAAATAGGGAATAGTAACTGAGTAGGATATTCAGTAAAGAGAACACCTTTGAGAGAGGGAATAGAGGAATTCAGTTGGAAGGATTTGCCTTCAACCAAGGAGTTATTTCAGTTGGATTCTGGAACGTTCAAAGAGCATCAAAGAAGGATAAGCTTGAGGAAACACACATGAGGAAAACCTTCTTATTTCTCTGTTTTTGAAAGTAAAATAATTTTATGTGTTTGTCTTTATGCATTGACTTAAAATAGGCCTGGTTGATTGAGTGAGTAAAAGATTATTATGTTTTCTGATTATAAGTTTACAATGACTAAAGCATATGTCTTGAATGCAACATATGTATAAGAGAAAAGGAAATTGATTTTCTTCACTTTGCTAAAAAGGGAAATTCTAATTATAGTAGATTTTTGTGAAAGAAAGAATAGGAATAAATTGAAATACATTTCTTTATGAATGTTGCTTATTTTGTACGATCTCTCTATATGGAGAATACGTGAAAACTAGTTATTATCTATTAGGACTGAGATGAAACCAATGCCAAGTATGGTCTAAAGCTTAAGTTATTAGGTTAACTAAGAGAAGCTAAGTACTCCATGGATAAAGATTTCCGGAATAGGAGTTACCTGAGGGACACTTGTAGACTATTTTCATTTCCTAAATAGATAGGTTATCGTAGGGGGTCTGGGGTGATTGACTACCCATTGTAAGGACTTAGCCTACGCGTAGGATAAGATAGCCTCAAGTCAAACTGAATCTAACATAGTGTATGTGATAGATGACCGTCAGTTGAAATACTATTTGAACACTTTGGCCAAAGTAGTGTGGTATGCCTACATCCACTTAAACTATGAAATTATTACACTGTCAATTCACTATCGTCCAGATTTGCATACTAGATTGAGATTGTGGGATTACAAGGATTTAGATATGTAGGACACAACACTATGCTTAGTTGGTTAAAAAAAAATTGGTTACCCAACCAATCTCTTCAGAGAAGGGAGGGTCATTTATTTAACAATAGACATGAGGGGACCGTATTATAGGTCTATGGTTGGCGGAAAAGAACCTGAGTGATTTTTCTCCCCCACAATAGACTTCTGAAGCACCAAAGTTTGAAAGGGAAGATCCTGGACAGTCTTATTCCTATTTGCTCAAAGCTCTTCAAGCTATGTTTTATTCTTGTATGTATTCTTACTTTGGTGTTTACTTTAAAAGGAAAAGTAATGATGTGTTGTATCAATTGGTTCTTTAAATGAAATATTGCAATGAAAAGTAAAGAAAAGTTTTGGTCACTTTATCTTTATGTATGTTTCCTTGTTATTTATATGAAAAGTTGAAAAAAAATTATTACCTAAGGATGGGGTCGTTACAGTATTAAGTGTTTTTAAACACTTTGGGAGAATTTATAATCCCTTTACAAGGATTTGATTACCTTCATGCTTTTAGGAGACACTAAATTTATTTTGGGCTCTAAAAAGAACACTACAAAAGCTTTCAATTTTGCAACAAAGGGTTAAAAATAACTTTAGGAAAACTTACTAGATTTGGTTTAAGGTTAACAATTGAACAAAACAACTTTCATCTTTCCTTTTGGTGCTTTGAAAATAATCCAATCATTGCTTTGAGGATTTAAAATGAACATGTGCATATTTGTTTTGTAATCACTTACCCAAAATAATATCATCACAAATGGCATATGCACTTCTCTCGCGCTTTATAGTGATTTTGAGAATCAAAAGTATTTTTTGGTGATCTTAAGTTGTGTAAGTGGTTGCCTTCACATTTTAAATTGGATTTTCAAAATTGAACCAATCTTGCGAGTGTGAGTGGAGTACATCGCGGGTATTCGTTCTTTGTTTCTCAAAAAAGATCAATCTAACTACGGGTGTACTTGCTTTCTTTTGTGTACCTTTAGAGGGCATGCATTGGTGGGAAAAAGTACTCACCCCAAGGGAACGACTCAAGTGGTAACAAGCATAAGCCAAGCTCTTCCAAACTGCTATATAAATTTGTGGTTACGATGAAAATTGTAAACAATGGGAAGCGGTGCATGATAACTCTCCCCCAATATCTTTATGATGTGTAAATCCCTTGTTCTAAGGGTTGGGAGATCTCTCACAAGGATTTTATCATTGCACCCCCTAAACTAGATTCCCTTACAATTAAATTTTTTTTAGAAGCCCAAAATCCCAATATTTATTGGCGTTAGGAGGTCGGACCTTTCGAGCCATCCCACATTCTTATGGATTTTAGTACAGATGACAAGTATTTCATGGGAGATTCATGGGTACTGATGCTTGGCTAACCCAAGAAGTGAGTACACGGTAAGGGGGAGCCTATGTCGTCAAGCATCTAATCATCTGCTAAGAGTAAGTGTAGCTGGATTCATCCAAGTGGGAACTCAACAGATATGTGTTTTTTCCAGCCTAGGGTTGTGCAATCTTTTGAGTCAGTTAAACACATTACTTGGTTCCAAAATCTCGAAAACAAACATTCAACATTCAAATCTTCAAAATTTCAAACCCTTTAAGAGGGGCAAATACCTTTGAAAAAATCCAAGTGTTATTTCTTTCCCTAGGGATTTTATCCTTAGAGGTTTCTAAGCATTTGGATTTACATCATAATTTGCTCATACTAAAGTCAACATTAGGAAAATTTTCCCTTGATTTCTTTGATTTCCACACAATGGACTTTGTGGGATGAAAAGGAGTTAGGACAATTGACATATAGTTTGAAAACTCTAATCAAGAATTTTGTGTGGTAAAAAGAACTCATTAAGCAAAGCTAAGAACAATTGAACCCCACACATGTGTTCTTTCAAATGATTTCCCTTAAAATAAAAATTTGGAAACCAAGGTTCAAGAATCTTAGTCCAAGAGACCGTGAAGAACGTCTTTCAAGGATTCATGAGGTAAGAGAAAGGTTAGTTTACAACTTCTATAAGAAATCTTCAAGAAAAAACCCTAACTTGTATGAGTTTTATTATCAACAAAATCCAACTCTCTTTCAAAGGTTTTCTTTTCTCACATAGGGAGTATCAAGCATGTTCTTCAATACTGAGGTTTTGTAGGAAGGAGTTTTATCTAGGTCAAGTCTAGGGTAAAAAATAATCATTCTCAACTACCCCTCAACCATCAAAATCAAACATCATTTCACCAACAAACTCTTGGAAACTTTGAAAACATCATTTATACTTCTAGGAAAAATCAAAATCATCTTGTTTGGTTAGATATGTATAGATGAATCCTTCTCCACATATTTGATCAAATTATCCAATCTTTGTGAACAATTTTACCTCTTGATAAAATTCAACATCTTGAGGTCTAGGAGTTCATTATCCAAAATCATCTTGTTTGACGAGGGGTGTCTCGATGAATCCTTCTTTACACACCTAGTCAAATTATCATCTTGTGTACAATTTCATTCAAGGACAACATCCAACCTCTTAGAGTTTACAAGTTCACTATCCAAATCAATCGAAATCCAATCAAAGCAAGTCCTAAAGTTTATCATCTCCCTCAAATTTTCTCAAGAGTTTCATCATCTGCATCATCCATCTTCCATTTATCTCATCCTCATCATCACTTTGATCCTTAAATTATCCTAGTTCTTCTCTTTTTGTGCCTAAATTTAGATCAGTTGATCCTTATTTTATGGTGCAAACAAGGTCACAACATAATAAGAATATGGAAATCAACAAGGAAACATCAACTTCAAGTGATCTAAGTCAAACTGCTCCCAAAATGAATCCTGTTGGATCAAGCAACTTCTCTCTACCATCACAAAATGCTCAAGAGGAGGGTCAAGTAGAGGGCATCACTAACAGTGTCTTAGGGATGACACAGGATTAAATCCTTGAGATGGTACAAAATCCTGAAAATCATCGAATTTTCAATGCTATGATGAAGTTATATCCCTCCCAATACATGTTTGAGTTAGCAAAATAAGGGGATAAACTCCCTTCTAACTATGACATAAGCACTATTGTGGAAAGACCTCTTGGGATCATGCCCTCAACCTCATCCATGCTTCCATTTCAAGGCATCACTCAAGACATCCCGTAAATCATATCATCTATCGCTCCAACCTCTCCAGTTGTTAATAAGGGAAGCTTATTGCTTCATGCACTTCAAACACATCCTCTTGTGAGAAATCGAGACTTAAATACAAACACCACACTAGATCAATTTGTCCTAGTAAATCCATTACACCCATATATTCCACTCACATTCCATGATCCCACCAATTCAACCTCTTTTCATGCAACACCAATTTATCCTCTAGATACACAAACTTCTCTCCCTACCTCACAAGGAGAGGGTGATTTTTTTGGAGCGGGGGGAATTTTCGATCCCTCATCATCACTTCAAGGGAATGTACCACCCATCTTCCCTCCCTTTCCACCTCTACCACTTGCATCCACATCACCCCTTGGGTTGGGTCTTCCCCCTTTACCTTCCATCAATCAACCAAATCAAAGCAACCCTCCCATCATAAGCATCACACCCAATCCTCTCATCTTTCCATCGATATCGCAACAATAGATGTTAACCATCTAAGAAACCCCAAAAATCAACACATCTACCATCCCCCAAGTCCCTCAAAGCATGGTTTCCCAAGGACCAAGCATCTCAATTATGCCATCCACCACTCAAACCCTGATCATCAACATGACCGTTCCCCTCATCACAGTGGTCAACACCATTCCCAATCCACCACCACCACTACCAAAATACAACATGGAAAATTCATTCAACATCACATTGCAAGCAGCTCGATAAGCCGCCTATCAAAATACACTCCAAAATCAACAAGTGCGCAGTTAGCTACTCAACAAGTGTAAGTGCAATCGGTAGCACAACAAGTGCAACAGGCACAACAAGCTGCCCAAGCCCAAGCTTTACTACAACAACAACAAGTTGCCCAAGCTGCGCAAGCAGCTCAAGTAGCTCAAGCAGCACAAGCTGCCCAAGCTACACAAGAAGCTCAAACAACGCAAGTTGCACAAGTTGCTCAAGTTGCACAAGCAGTCCAACAAGCGCATGCTCAAGCTCAAGCTTAGCAAGCGCAAGCACAAGTCTAATACCAGGTACAATTGCAAGTAGCCCAGCAAGAAGCATATCAACAAGCCTTGCAAGATTATAAAGTACAACATCAAGCGGCTCAACAACAAGCCCAACAACAAGATTTTTTGGCACAACAACAACACGACCAACAACAAGCATTGTTGGCTCAGCAGAAAATGCAAGCATTACTCACTCAATAAAGCTTGCAACAAATTCCCACGAAAATTCCACCCGTCAATCCAACACCTCAAAACACATTTACTCCACCTCCTGATCCATAAAATGATGTGATGGCACAAATCAAACTGCTCTTGCAGCAAGTGCTTGATCTTCAATCAGGAAAAACAAAAAGGACACCTGAAAATCTGTGTCCCTATGCTTTTGACAAGAGCCTTACAATGGTACCATTCCCTAAGGGATTCGAAATCCCTAAATTTTAAAAATATCATGGCATAGGAAACCCTGAAGATCACATCAAGGAATTCCAAGTACATTGGATGGAAGTCGCTTACAATGATACATATCTGATGCGACTATTTCCTCAGAGCCTGGTTGGTCCTGCCATGAAGAGGTTCTTTCATCTACCTACAGGCATCAAAAAATTCCAAGAAATCATAGACACATTCCTCAAAAATTATGCATTCAACATGGGCACGGATGTTAGTCTCGAGGAATTATTGGTGCTCAAGCAAGGAAAGGGGGAATCATTCACCTCCTTCCTACAATGATGGAAATCCAAGGCCAATCAGAGCAAGTGGACCATGCTAGAAGAGCAACAAATCTGCACTATCATTGCTAATCTGGACAAAAACTTGTTATTTATCTAAAGATGCAATGCATCACCACATATGACCAATTGAACCCCAAAGCGCTCAACATCGAAAGGGCCCTTATTACACAAGGGGGCACACCTACATATCTTGAACATCGAGATAGCCACCCATCCACCAGCTATAATGAGAAACCTCGCATATCGGCAAAAAATAGGAATGTCACCAATTATGGAGTGGTCGATGCCAAGGTCATCATCAGTGCTCCAAATTAGAATGTCCAAACACATCATCAACCACAGAAAAAAAATTGCAATAACACGCAAGCCAATGCGGTAACCCAACAACCACCCCCCAATCAGGTCAACAATCTCCATAACCAAGGAGGACCACCTCCGCGAAACAGGTATCCCCCCAAGAGGAAATTCACAGCCCTTGGGGAATCAATTGAATCCATCATGAAAAAGTTGGTCAATGAGAACCTCATCAAAATCCCCATTTATGATAATTACCAAGAGCCCCAAGTGAAACCACTCTGGTACAATGAAAATTTCCTCTATTATTATTATAAGCTCAAGGGGCATATGACTGCCAACTGCATGAAACTAAAAGATGTCATCCAAGACCTCATCGAGGAAAAAGTCATAAATGTTGAGAAACTAGTTGGCAATCAAGATCTGAAAATATACACGAATCTAATGCCCAACCACAATCAGGGAAATGATAAAGGTAAGCAAAAGTTTGGAAAAGTGAACCATGTATACAAAGGAGTTGTCACATGCCTTGATGAAATGGTCACTATTGTTAGCATCAAGGAAGCCAAAGCTGACTATGGAGTCACCACACATGGCAGAAAGGTCACCATTTTCGAGGCATCACAACCATCTAAGACCTCCAACTCAAATCATAAATCCATTCCTAATAGTTACAATGTCCTTGATCAATTAAAAAAAAACCTTGCTCAGATCTCCATCATGGACTTACTAAAGATTTATTCTGCCCATAGGGAAATACTGGAGGAAGCATTAGCTTAATCCACTATCTTCGCCAAACTTGATATAGAGCAATTCAAATCGATGGTCAGTAACATCATCACTCCAAATCTCCCCGCATTCTCTGATCAGGACTTCCCCAACCAGCCATCTCACAACCGCACACTCCACCTTGAAGTCTCGGTTCACAAAAATAATTCAAAAGGATCTTGTTGGATGGGGGTGCAGGCCTCAACATTTGTTCACTCGATCTTATAAATAATCCAGGAATCCCTAAATATTCTATTGAAAAAGGTAAGGGTATCACAATCACAGCTTACGACAATCAAGAAAGAGTGTCTCAGGGCACTATTCAACTCACTATTCAAGTAGGGCCAACTGTTATAAAAACTACCTGTCAGGCGCTTGACCTTGACCTACCTTACAACATCCTCCTAGGGTTCCCATGGATCCATGGGATGCAAGCAGTTACATCTACATTCCACCAATGCATCAAGTTTTCATACCAAAATGAAGAGGTCACAATCCATGGTGATCCTGAGCCTTTCGCCTACTGCAAGAACCTGGAAGCCAAGTACTATAAAGTTCCCTATGACCCCAAGAATTATGAAGGCCCCTCAAATCCATATATAGACCCATCCAACATAGCCTCCACTTCTGGGACAAAGACACCCGCCATCCCTGACATATCCTACATCAAGCTCATGATCCAAGACAATGGGTGTGGGGATTATAAGATGAAAAAAAATGCTTTTGTCGTAGGATAGTTACCTCAATCTCCTAGGTCACATGGATGACCCCAACCAAATGAAACACCCTCATAATAGAACCTTCTAGATTTCGATGTTGGGGGGATCTAAGTCAGGAGACAGTAGATGAAAGAGACATTTCAAGCTCACTATATCAAGATGAAAGGCCCACGCCTAATCTTCCCATGGATGAAAGAAGCAAAGGGTTGCAAATGATTCTTAGTATGGGCTACAATAGAAATGAAAGTCTTGGGAGGAACAACAATGGCCAATTGGAGCTCATCATTATTGATAAATGAATGAAAAATCTTGGCCTTGGATGTACCCCTCCAAGTGTAACCATACGTGGCCACAGTCCCCCAGTTAGAGAATTTAGGACTCCCCCTTAGCTAACAACAGTCGCCCTTCAACTACTAGTATCTATAGGCCTGCCCTTAGATAACTTCACCTTTGACATCACCGATGTGTGTAGTAGTAGTTATGACAAGGATACCGTAACCAGCTTACCCATACTTTTTGAAGATTCCTCCCTCCTCATGATCAATACCTTATCCTATGAGTTAGACCACCAAACCCACGAGATAAACTTAGTTTACCCCCAACTCATTGATTATGACCAATGGGGACCACTAGTTTTGGACACATTCAAAACTGATGAGGCACTTTCAGAACTCATAGGATTGAGGGATACAGTACCATATGGAGATCATAAGGTTGGTTTTGACATCACACTGGGCACTCAAGCCTATTATGGGGATACGATTGAATACTTCAATCGCAAAAGTGAGAAACTGAGAATAATCTCAAGATCCTTAAGTGAAAACCACACTGTGGAACTCTCTGACCATAAAATAGTAAAAATAAAGGATGCATCCAATGGTGAAAACGTCTCAGAGGCATCGAAGGATGAAGGATTCAATCTTCCCCTCACTTCACTTCATCAAAAAAAATCAGCAATCCTAGCAGAACAATGCAATCCCGTCAACCTGGGAATAGAGGAGCTACCACACATAACCTTCTATGTTGAGTCACTTCTCATGGAAGAACAAGAACTCTTAGTTGCATTCCTAAAATAAAGAAAGGTAAGTTTTGTATGGACCTATACTGACTGCCTGGGCTTGATCCAGAGGTAGTCATTCATCACTTGGCTGTATATCCTGAGGCAAAACCTGTGAGACAAAATCTCATAAAGATGCATCCTCAACTATCCTTGCTAGTAAGAATGGAATTGTAGAAACTCTTGGATGTCGGTTTCATATGCCTACTTGATTATCTAGAACAGGTTTCAAATCTTGTACCAGTTTCAAAGCCAAATGGGGGCATCTACATCTACACCGATTTTAGAGACTTGAACAAAGTGTGTCCCAAGGATGAATTTCCACTACCAAACATTGACATGATAGTGGATATGACGATCGAACATGAGATGCTATTGCTAATGGACAAGTTCTCAGGATATAACCAAATCATGATAGCAAAGGAGGACTAGCACAAGACAGTGTTCACATGTCCATGGGGAACCTACTACTGGAATATGATGTCATTTGGGCTAAAGAATGCAGGAGTAACTTATCAAAGAGCCATGACATTAATCTTTCATGATGTGATTCATAAGACGGTGGAAGATTGCACTAGATGGCATATTGGCTAAATCAAGAAAAATATGAGACCACATATCAGCTTTGAGTTCAATTTTTGATAGTTGGAAAAGTACAAGGTCTGCCTCAACCCAAAGAAGTGTGTTTTTGGAGTACAATCAGGCAAGCTCATGGAGTATATCGTGTCAATGAGAGGAATCAAGGTAGATCTCACCAAAGTCAATTCTATCCTTGAAATGGAAGCACCCAAGACACTAAAGCGGCTAAGAGGCCTATAAGGGAGTCTTTAGTCTATCTACAGATTCATAGCACAGCTGGCAAACAAACAAATATCATATTCTCATCTAATCCAAAAGAGGGTAGCCTACAAATGGGATGAAAAATGTGACCAAGTGTTCAAAACAATCAAGGAATACCTACTCACACCACCAGTTTTGATGTCACCAATTCAAGGCAAACCATCGATCCTATACATATCAACAACAATGATAGCTCTCAGTGCACTCTTAGCTCAACATGATAAAAATAGAAGGGAGAGAGAAATATACTACATCAGCAGTACCATGGTAGGAAATGAGCTAAACTACACACCTATTGAGAAAGCTTGTCTAGTAGTCGTATTTGCAGCTCAAAATTTCAGGCATTACATATTGGAGCATCAGATCAAGCTAATTGCAAAAATAAATATGCTCAAATACCTACTCTCCAAAGAAACACTCATAGGAAGGACATCTAAGTGGGTTATGATCTTAACAGAGAATGACAGTAAATATGTAGAGCGTAAGGCCATCAAAGGACAAGTAATTGTGGATCAATTGGCAAAGGCACCTATATATGTAGAAAACCCACTTATTTCAAAATTCCCTAACGAGTCAATTTTCAGCCTAAGTGTAGCAGACCACTGGAAGATGTATTTTGATGGATCCTACACATAGCATGGGTCAGGAGTAGGAACTTTCTTCATCAATCCCCAAGGAGACTGCATACCCAAATCCTACAAGTTGTCATTCCCATGCACAAATAACATAGCAGAGTATGAGGCTCTTTTCATAGGGCTAAGGATTGTAGTACAGTGGTTGATTATGGACCTCAAGGTCTATGGAGATTCTCAGCTCATAATCAATCAAGTAAACAATGAATATCAAACAAAGGATGATAAACTGAATCCATACAAGAAATTGGTGGAGAGCCTCAAAGAGTCATTCATTGATATTACATTTTAATAGATACCCAGAGCAAACAATAGAGTAGCGGACGCAATGGCTACAATTGGATCACTCTTGGAAATCCCACACAATGTCCCAAAATAGGAATTCCTCGTAGAGAAACTTCTCGTACCATCATTTGAGGTACCAAATTCTGAATTTGTGTGTGAAATTGTTGGTCTCGGTGATCCCTAGTACCATGACATTCACACCTACTTGAGAATAGGAGTCCTCCCCATTGACATAACCCTGAACCTTAATAGAGATTTTATTAAAAAATTCTTCATGTTTTTTCATCCTAAGAGAAACCCTCTATCGTAGGAGTATCGAAGGGACCCTATTACATTGCCTAAATACTGAGGAAGCCCTGACTTCTCTAACTGAGGTTCACAATGACATTTTTGGTTCGCACTCGAGTGTTATGACCTTGGCTAAGAAACTGCTGAGAACGGGATACTATTGGCCCACAATGGAAAGGGATGCACATGACTTTGTCAAGAGATTTTTGTAGTGTCAACAACATGGGGACCTCATCCATGCACCAGCTCATGAACTCGAACCCATTATCACACCTTGGCACATTTCGTAGTGAGGGCTCGATCTCATCGGTCAAATCACCCCCACCTCATCCAATGGCCATAAATTCATCATCACCGCCATAGAGTACTTCACAAAGTGGGTTGAATCCATTCCCATGACCTACATAACTAGAAAGAAGATATCTAAGTTCATCCTAAACTACCTCATTTTCCGATACAGTGTCCCCCAAGCCATTATCTCAGATAATAGGACACCTTTTAAAAATCAAGATGTTCATGACCTTTGCCAAAAATTCAACATCCAACGTAGCTTTTCCACTCCGTATTACCCCCAAGGAAATGGCCAAGTAGAAGCCACCAATAAAACAATTCTAAAAATCCTTAGGAAAACAGTAAATGACATTGGTCATGACTAGCATCTACAACTAAATCTCGCCTTATGGGCTTATCACACCAACATCTACACACCAACATGTGCCATGACTTTCTTCCTAGTCTACAGATTAGAATCCATCCTCCCCATTGAGATCGAGCTCTCATCCTTGAGGACATCACTGCAAAATCTCATTATAGATAAGGAATATTGGGTCTCACGACTAAATGAGCTAGAGCGACTAGATGCCCTAAATCACTTGCAAGTCTATTAGAACCGTCTCAAACATAGCTACAACAAGAAAATCAGGAGGTGGACCTTCCAAGTTGGTGAGCTCATACTAAAGGAGAACTAGAAGAACCTACCAAATCCATAAAGCAAGGGTAAGTTTGATCCCAACTGGTTGGGACCTTTCATCACCACTGCGAGCTATAAATCAAGAGCCTACCAGCTATTAATGCCTGAAGGGGAGCCTTTGTAGGAGTCAATGAATAGCTCCCATCTCAAAAATATTTTTGCTTGATTTTTTAAGGGTAAAACCAAAATTAAAAAAATATATAAATCCAAAAAAAAAATCAAAAAAAGGATTAAAAATAGTAAGGAAAAAAATCATCCTCTAGTGAAAACCACTTTGGTGGCACTTTGGAAAAGTACCTTGGTGAAAAACTGGAAAATAGGTGCCAAGTGTAAAAAAAGCAATCTACATCCACTAGGATCTTCACGTCCTACTCATCTCACTTATCCATTTCATTAATCCTTCCTCCATCTGTTCATGTTTTTACCATCTCTTGATCTTGTGTTTGTATCATGTTCCACCCTAGTACTACTTGGCATATTCCTAAGGTCAGTTTGTCCTACCTATATCGAAGTAGTCTATCGCATCACGTTGGGGGCATGTTCCTATACCTACATCAGATGGGATTTGTGTATATTATTGTGATCATCCAAATCATCAAAAAATCCAAAAACATCAGAAAATCAAAAATCCAAAAACATCAAAAAAATCAAAAAATCAAAAAACATCCAACTCAGGTCAAAATCAAAAAAATCAAAAAATAGAGTCATACAATCGAACTACATTGTCTCTAAGCTTGAATGTAGGAAAGGTTGATCTTTTGTCATCCCCTGAGACATTTTAGGTCAGTCCTTTAAGCGTATGTCCCAATAAAATGGCAATCTATTTTCCCATCTATCTCATCAGTAATCAGGTTTGTATCAGTTGAGCTATGTGGTCTCTACATCTATAACGTAGGCAAGGATAATCTGTTGATCAGCTCCTGAGACCCCTAGGATAGGTCTTTAAGTTAGTCTCTTGGTCAAAATCTCAAAAATACAAAAAACAACTTCAAAATATTTCAAAACACCAAAAACATCCAAATATTTGAAAAAACCCAAAATGGTGCATCTATCTCGTCTTGCTTTCACCCGCAATAATCACCATTCATAATAAATCAATCATCATTTACATCCTTTGTTAATTCAATCAGAAGAAAGTCTAACAGGTTCAAAAGTGAAAGCCTAATCGTCAAAGTCTCAAGTCTAGGTCAGTAAGTCAACAAGTTAGTCAACTCGAAATATCAATAGCTTATCATCCAATCAATCTCATCATCACCTGATAAAAACATGTCCTAGGATGCATCCTTCCTACAATGGACATCAACATTAGGCATCATTGTAGTTTAGTCTTGGCTAGCAGTATGAAGAACATTAGCTTGTCTGTTTACTTTATCTTTGTCTTTTTCACTTATCTTATTTTGTGCTCATTTCGATGACCTCTCGATGATACCTAATCAAAATGGTTTAGAGAGAAAGGAATGGGGCAACGATCATTATCTTTTTATCTGTTGTGTTTGTTGGATGTTCTTGTAATATAACTTGGTTATGTGTGCTTTGTTTGGTTTGTAGGGAAGGTGTTTTAGATGTCTTGTTCACCACATAGGAAGGCTTTCTTTTCTCTGTTTTGGTCTGAGATGTTGATAATATCTGAACTGAATTTTGAATAAGGTTTTGTATGTCAGGTGTGAACAAGAGTACTCCTATCTGATTATCGAGTCAAGTTCCATCACACTAGGTACAACGCCATCCTGGTTCTTAATACCTTGATGCATCTTACCTACGTGTGTTATCAAACATAAAGTAAATGACCCTTTTAAAATCCCAAATCATGGTTTCACTGTCATCATCATCATAAAGTAAGCTTGTTGGATCTTCTTTCTTCTATCTTCTTTCCATCTAACATGGTGTTGCGATAGTTACTCAAAAACGTTACAAAAATACATCCATCCTACATCCACCAATCATTAGCATATCATGTAGGAAATATAAATGCATTAAATTTCATTAGAATTATTTACAGAATATTATCACATAGGCACTATTAAGTTATGCATATTATCATAGATTTCATCATTATCATTTCATTATTACTATTATATTTCATAAAGCATCATCTCATAAATCATCTCACATAACATAGTTCATTACATCAATTGCATCACATAATCATCATCGTAAAATATTACATCATAGATCACCTTGTATTATCATTTCATAAAAAAATATCCATTACATTAATCACATAGTGTCGCACATTGCATACCATCTCATAAGGATCACCATCTCATAATCATATACATTACATTGAAACATTAGTTCATAATTTAACATCACATTCATCATAGGAACATCATTAAATTTAATCATTACATGTCAAAAATACCATGTATCATCTCATAAGGGCATAACATGGGATTTTCATACATCATTCATAGATGTCATATCATTGCATATCATTTCATACATGTCATAAATACATCACATAATTCATTTATGACATAATATAGAAAACCATTTTGCATATCATAATCACATCCATACTTTGTCACCATAAAATGCATAGAAAATATAAAAATAAATACATCCATAATATCATAACACATAGGAAATTAAATGCATCCATCACAAATAAAATAAGACATCCCATTAATCGAATCATCTCATATATATATAAACATGAATAACTGTCAAGGTATAAAATCAGGATCAAATGTGTATGGTACAAAAGGGGCAATAAAAAATCGAAGCCCATGAATCAATAAATATTGTCTATGATCAAAGCATGAGGCTAGCCCTATTGGTTGAACCCCTCACCCTCCTACCTCTCGGCATGATCCTCAAGAAGCCTCTTGGTTGTCTACTATAAAAAATCTGGCACCCGACCTGCTAGTGGCATTGCCTGCCTATAATGTTGTCAATAGTACTCTGCCTCTCTAACTACCTCCTGGTATGCCTATAGGGATATTGTCTTGCCCTCGGATAAGGAGGCCATACTCTCAAGTTGTCTCCTCTGGCCTATCTCTCGCTCTCTTTGAGACCTAGCCCGATCCCTCTCTATCATGAGTGCAGTGACCTGCTACCGAACCTGATCCCTCTCAGCTGTGAAAACCTGTAACTGAGCTTGTAACTATTGGATTAGGGCATCTCATTGATCTGGTTGTAGAGGTTGTTGTTGGGGGACCTCTCTCTCCACGTCTCTAGGTGGGGTCTGTTGGGATTGATCTCTAACTGGTGTCTATACCCGGGGAGGTGTCTATTGTGCCTGGTCTCAGGGTGGTGTTTGATGTGGCTAGTGGGGAGGAGGTCCTCCTCCTCCTTGTGACCCCTCTCTATCCCCATCCTCGGCCAACTGACCTGCCTCTCAGCCTCCATCATGGAGGTGTCACACCTGGAACTGTGAGCCTCAAGGGTGGCCTGAACCAATATTTGTAAGCCTGAGTGACCCCTGCATCACCCTATCCCTAATCATATGGCCACAACCTAGCCACTAACTTCTGAAAGGATGCCACTTCCTCATTTACGAGGATAGGTTTGCACCATGCAGTCTCCCTCATAGTACAGGTAAAGATTGCCATGTACTGGTCATTGGGCATGTCCTGTACATCTTCAAACTACTGAGCCACTCTATCTGGCAGGTATCTCTCAGCCATAGTATGATCCCTACCCTGCATCAACTTATCATGTTGAGCAAAGAACAACTATTGAACATCATCCATCCATAGGCCTATGCCAAGCTAGGGCCTCCAGGTGAACTCTGTCATCTCATCAAGGACTCGCTACCAGTGGGCGATGCCACCTGCCCCTGTATGTGTAAATGTGATCTGGGCCTCGCCATCTCGCTAGACAATTGGATCATCCAGCTCTAGAGCAACTGGTGTAACCTGGGGGTAGAGCACTATAATGCGCTCCCATGCCCAGACACGCAGGAAAGTAACCCTAGCCCCAATGGCCCTGCTATCCAAATAGGCAAACTCATGTAAATCTCTATACAGTGAGGCCAGCATCACTGGACCCCATGCAAGGCACTCTCTCTGAAAGAGCATCCACTCCCATGCCAACCCTAGCACAGACTAAAATATCGGCCCCATCGATCTCGTGCCATGAGACCTGATATGATAGTTGCAACTATGAGTCTGAATGTGGGCATTGTGCCCCTGTACCTCTCTAAATCACTCTAGCCCTTTGAAAAGACAATAGCCTCAAGCCCCATAACCTCATAACAAGCATCTCTCCTGGCATTCATGTCATATATAACCCTCTCACCATGGATGGGTAGATGTAGGATGCGTCAGACATCCTCAAGGGTAATTGTGGCCTCACCAGTGGGAAGATGAAAGGAGGATGTCTCATTGTGTCATTGCTTTGCCAAGGCTTTCATCATCCCCAAATGGATCCAAACAAGACAAATGTATGCAACGTACTAGAGACCAATCGCACTGAGTTCCTCCTAAAGCAACTCATGTAACCCATCTAACTTGCTGAGCACCAAGCATATGTTCTCTCTAACTAAGTTTTTGTATTCCAAACAAAAATTGCAGCATTGTTTGCAATTGTGGTGCAGATTGCAAACTCCAAACTGCGTCACCGCGGCGCAGTTTGACCGTGCTCCAAGGTTCTAAATCCCAAACACACCCGTTGTGGTGTTGTTCGCATATGCGGATGACTAATCCCTAAAACCCTAATTTCCTAAGTAGCTCGTGGTGGTGCTATTCACATATGCAGTGCACTTAGAGGTCACACGACATTGATTTTGTATTTGCAATGGCACTATATAGCATCATTTGACCTAAAATTGACTTTGACCCTATTAAATGCACAAAAAGAAATCAAAATCACAAGTCAGTGAAGGGGTACATACCACGGGTCTTGCGCCGGTTGGCTGGTGGTGCACTCGTACTCACTCTGACACGTGCCAGGGAAGCAATCTTTGCGCCATCTTAATCAAGACTTAGATTTCAAAATGCAAAAATCTTTAAAGGCTAAGTGTGAAAATGATTTGAAAATGACCCCTTAGGGTCTACTTAAGCCTAAAAATTAGGGTTTTTGACCTAATTTAGCC
This sequence comes from Sequoiadendron giganteum, assembly GCA_007115665.2. Classification (NCBI taxonomy): domain Eukaryota; kingdom Viridiplantae; phylum Streptophyta; class Pinopsida; order Cupressales; family Cupressaceae; genus Sequoiadendron; species Sequoiadendron giganteum. Next base: position 43,397,982 of record CM021102.1, on the reverse strand, counting down.
ATCCAACTAGGGTTTCGAACCCCCGATCCTATTTTTGCCCAATCGAGGGCCATTTTGCATCATTTTTAGCTTTTAATGCATTTTTTGGCATCCCGAAACCTTTTTGGACCTCTCAGGCATTGTGTCATCTTTTTTTGCAAGATCACCCAAAAATCCAAATTTTCGTTCGATCTCTCGAGGGGGCAATATACTAGCATAATTCTTCTCGTCAGGGCAGTAGTGGGGCATCTAAAAAATTAGAATTTTCTTAAGCTTTGAATACAATAGTTTATTCTTTGAACCAATGCAGCAAGTGCATTTCTTCAAAGAGGGACAAAATGTAGACATGGAAAATATACTGACATACTTGATCCTAATTACTAACACCGTTTCATCCTAAATCATTTTCTCAACTTGTCATCACTCTTTGTCCCTTAATTAAATAAATAATCATTTATCTGATTAAATCATTCTCTCTTGTTAATTAAATAAATCAAAGCTATTTAATTAATCCTTTGATCTCTATTTAATTAAATAATTCATTTTATTTGATTAAGTCTCTAAAATCAACTTATTAAATTAAATAAATTAAACCTTGTTTGATTTAATATAACATCATCATCCCTCATTAATTAAATAAATCAAATCCTTTATTTAATTAAATCTAAATCACATTCTCATCTTTTTGATTTAAATCGACCCATAAATCTAAATCCAATTTGTCACATCACCTAATCCCTCATTAAATTAATTAACCCTTGATTAATTTAATCTTAATCTCCAAATTTCTCTAGATTTTGCCACTTGCACATGAAAATACATTTTATAGATTTATTAAATCCCTATTTTCTTTCAACTTGGCATCTTTTGAGAATATTCCTCCAAATTTTTAAAATCCCTCCAAGTAGATTTGTCCTTCCAAAAAGGCATTCATTCCTATTACATGTCCTTGTGCATTGACCCAAGTGGCATTTAATTCATTATTTTTCCCTCTTGCATGTCATTTCACTATTTTAAAATTCCACCTAATATCATTTATTGTGCACAATCACCAAAATGTGCTCAAGCTTCCTCCATTCACATCTTGACAAGTGGAATTTGGTCATTGGTTGAAGATTAGTCCCACATTCATCCATTTTTCCTCTTCTTTGTTCAATCTCATCTATAAATAAGAGGTTTTTTCTCTCATTTTCATCCACAATTTGAGTAAACTCACTATACTCAATTTCATCCTCAAGCATATCTATTTTCATCTATTTTATCAAGATCTTAGCTAGGTTATGCAGATTTTTCATCATGGAGCTCAATTGAATTTTCATAAAAGTTCATCACTCATCAACATTGCATCATAGGAGTTGGGAAAAGGCCATTTCCTACACACAAATTGGCACCAACTCCCCCATGGGATCAAGAGTTTGATTTACATTCAATAGGATTTGATAGCTTTTGTTTATTTTTTTCATCTCATTTCTTCTTCTTTGTAATTTAAATGGATTTCATGGGGAATCTTGATTCTCACTTGCATTTGATCTAATTGTGTTCTTGTTTCTTATGTTTGTGCAGGTCTAGTATTGAGGTTCATAGAAAGACCTCCTCAAGCAAAACAAGGCATTAGGAGCAAAGCTAATTTAGAAAATGCATTTAGATAAGGGTGTCAGGTGGGTAAGGATTCTTCAGAATAAGTACTTGAATAATGATGTTGAAAATAACATTTTAACAATAACAAACCTTCCCCAAGGTTCTAGGATCTATAACTTCATGAAGGATTGTAGAACTCTCATAAAATATTATTTAACCTGGGATGTTTATGATGTAAATTCAGCCCAATTTTGGGAATATTTATTGGGGGGGGTCTCCTTAGTTTGGATAGCCTTATAAACATATGGAAAATAAAGAGACACTTAACCCAAGTTTGGAGCACAAAAATCAGAGATTATATGTAGGTTTCTCTTAAGGATGGACTTCCAAAATAGAAATGGAAGGCCTTTAGGTCATAGGGTCTACCTAAAAATGAGATAATACAACTGCAAGACATAGTTATCAACATGTTCATTATCATGTTGGAAGGAAAGTATATAATAGTGTGGGAATGATCAAAATCAAGGCAATACAATGCAAAATATGGTTACCAAACCTTGGTCAAACACGAACTAGAAACTTCCCTTCCTTTACATCTCTACTAGCATAAGCATTACCTACCCAAAGCAAACATGTTTGCATGGGTAGCACTACAAAATAAGGTATTAACAATAGAAAAATTTGTAAAACTGGGTTGTCAAGGTTCAACAAGGTGTGTTCTTTGCAAGGGTAATGAAGAAAATATGAGCCATATCTTTCTAAAATGCCCATATGCTTAGGAATATTGGAAAAGGTTGTGTGCTAAACTTGTCTAGGCCAATGTATTTCTAAACACCATACTTAGCTTATACAAATCTTGACCAATTTTAAAGAAGAATGACGTATTTGAAAATCTATAAAAAATCAATCCCTCAATATTGGTCTAGGAATTATGGAAGTAACACAATAGAAGAATCTCCCAAGAGAAAGAGATAAGCCTCCAATCCTTTCTTAATAAGATCAAAGCTACCACTGTTGAATAAAGTACTAGAAGAATATTAGAGTAGAACACTCAAAATAAATATTTCACAAAATGGGATTCAAAGATGAGGACAACTTGGTTTGTGTTGAAAACTTATCTGATAGTGGGTGATGGTGAGAAGAGGTCTCAAATTAAAAGAGAAACTTCTTCTTAGACTCCACCTTTTGAAGGTTGGTACAAAATGAAATTTCATGGTGTGAAGAGGTCTCAAATTTAAAAAGAAGCTTCTTATTGTACTTTACCTTCCGAAGGTTGGTATAGTAGATAATGATATCAAGTCCTTCTTCTTACTAAAAAAGAAACTAGTTTGTTTCCAAGAAAGAAATCACCTCCACTTGTACTTCTTATGTCATTCGTACAACCTGCCCAATCTGCATCTGTATAAGAACTCAAAGAGAAATTGGTATCCTTAGAATACCATAGATCATAGTCTAGAGTGCTCTTCAAGTATTAGAATATCCTTTTCATGGTTTCCACATGTGATGCTCTAGGATTTAAAATATTGCCACAAGACATATTGCATGTATAATATCCAATCTAGTTGCAGTTAGATATCATAATCCACCAATCATGGATCTATACTTGATCTGGTCTATCTTAGGAGATTCATCATTTTTTCTCAATTGGTAACCAGTAACCATGGGAGTACATACTAGTTTAGATTCCTTCATTCCAAACTTCTTTAACATTTCCTTAACATATTTTAATTATGTAATGAATATACCTTTTTTTGATTGACAAATTTTTAGCCCAAGGAAGGAAGTTATCTCCCAAAACATTGACATTTCAAACTCATTTTGCATCTCCTCTACAATTTTTTTACACATTTCCTCATTTCCTCCAAATATTATTTCATCAACATACACAACTACAATTAGGATTTGATCTCCCTTAACTTTGAATTAAAGATTTATATTTGTAGTACCCTTTTTGAATCCTTGCTACAATAAGTACTTGTTCAGTCTTGCATACCAATCTCTAGGAGCCTATTTGATTCTATACAATGCTTTCTTCAACCTATTGACTATATCAGAATCTTCTGACAACTAAAAACCTTTCATTTGTTCAATGTATACATCTTCTTCTAACTCGCCATTCAAGAATGTAGACTCTACATTCATTTGATATACATTGAAGTCTTTATGTGCTACAAAATCCAAAAACATCCTAATGGCTTCCCTTCTTACTACAAGAGAAAAATTCTCTTCAAAATCTATTCCTTCCACTTGTGAGTAGCCCTTACATACAAGACAATTCTTGTTTCTGATAACTCTTCCATTCTCATTCAACTTGTTCCTAAAAACCCATTTAGTTCCTATCACATTCTTGATTGTTGGTCTTGAGACCAATTCCCATGTCCAATTTTTCTCAATCTGCCTCAACTCTTCTTCTATAGCCTTGATCCAATTTTCATCCTTACAAGCTTCAATTACTATTTTAGGTTCTATCTCAGAAAGTAAACAAAAGTTTAGAGATTTTTTCAATAGCTAATATTCGCTAATTGGCTAATAGTTTAAATTTTGGAATCCAAAATAGGCTAATAGTTCAAGTTATAATATGACTTGAATCGCCACATTTTTATAAAAAAATATTATAGTCTTATTTAAATCGCCAAAGAATTTATTTTATTGAAATTTTTTACTAAAAAATTCCCCACAATATTCAATACATGATTAGATCAAATTCACCTAAATTTTATAAATTATAGTATAAATTTCTATTAACTCACCAATAGTATTTCGTAATTATTAGTTGCTTTAGGACCATATTTCTAATCTTTAGTTTTCACTATTGATTTATAATATAATCTAATGGCTCTTATTGTATTCCATGAGATAAAATGTACTCACAATCTGTAATTTTCATGGGGACCACAATTTTGGGTTTGATGAGCATTATAGATCATGGATACATTTTACCCCACATAGTACAACGAGGGGCATTAGATCAATTATCCAAAAGCAATTTCAAGCCTTGTGAGAATTAAAAACCGTGGGTACATTCTACCTTGCAGAATACAATGAGGGTCATTACATTATATTTTAAAATAATGGTGGCAAGTAAATATTATAGTCTACCCCTTAAACCCATCAATAATTTCCACCCAAAGGCCCCTACTTTTCCATGAGAATTATTTTTAGATTGGTTAGATTCACCATCATAATTAATGTATTTTCCTATTATTTTTCAAGATTTGCCAAAATTTAATACAAAATTTTAGTGATGTAAAAAAATCACCAATAAAATTAATATTTTTTCAAGAAAAAGGAAAGATTTTCTAATAGAAATTAATATTTTTTCCTAAAAAAGGAAATATTTGCCAGGATTTTATATCTTTTTTTTAGGGGGGTTTCTTAAAGTTATCAATGTAAAATTTTACTCGTTCCTCTTCTATAGCAAATTTTCTCCTTGCTAGCACACCTTTTATTTTGTCTCTAATTATTTAATCCTTTGAATGATTTTTTTGCACATACTTAGGATTCTTAGTATTCTTTTTTGGAGCTTCTTCCTCTTCCACTGTCATCTCCTTTTCTTTCTCTTCTTCTTCTTTTTTCTTCTCTGCAATGGGGTTCATCATATTCATATCCTTCTATTATCATTGAGCTTTGATGTGATCTTTCATCCACTTTGGCACTTGCACTTTCAACTATCTTCTTTAGCCTTTTTTTGTAGCACCTATATGCCTTGCTTTTTATAGAATATCCAAAGAAGATTCTTTCATATGATCTTGCATCAAAATTTCCTAAGTTTTCTTCATCTCTCCTAATATAGCATTTACTTGCAAACACTCTAAAATATTTCATAGTGTAGTGTATAAAAATACATCCCTTTAAATTTTCACACCTAATTTGTAATTAATATTAAAATGAGCTTAATGATTGCCTTAATTTAGTGTTGTAATATGTATTTTACATATTCACATTAAGTTTAGGAAAAAATTAATTAAGATGGACTTAATAATGTCTTAATGTGGTGTTGTAAAGTGTACCCCTTTACACTTTCACACTTGTTTAAGGCTCCCTTAATTAATTGAGCTTAATTTTCCTTAATTGGCCCCTTTGGTTCAAATCCAAGCCTAATTAATTACATTTTTTGAAGGGGAAACCTGACATTCATTAATGCTTAAAGATAACACTTCTCATTGGAAAATGTGTGTCTTAGGTGCATGACCTAGGACCCATTGTCTCATGGGCGAATGGATCCTCGCTTAGACCTAGGACCTAAATTTAAATTATGTTTTGGCAGTATTTTAACAATTTCAAATCTATATTCACATGTTGGATTGTGTTATTTGAATTTTGGGAAATTAATGTTATATACCTATAAATATAAGGTCATTTCACTATGTTTCACCTAGCAAGTTTTATGAAAAAAAAATTATGAGATCAAGAGAAATTCAAGGCATTCAAGAGCAGATTTATTGAAGAATTATTATAGCAATCAAGATCCAACTTTCATGTCAAATTCTTCTTGCATCATGCATGTTTTTGGAGTTAATATGATGATTTAAGTTTCATGATACATTCAAGCATTACAGGAATTGTTTCAAATCAAGTCTCAAGGTTCAAGATCCACATCCATTGAAGTCATTTCATGCAATTTGTAGATCTACATTCCAAGGTTCATTCAAGGGTTTGGTGAGTCGTGACATTGAGTTGTTCATTCATCATTTCAAGGTTTGATTACCAAAATGAGGTTTGACCAAGGCAAACCCCATTCACCAAAAATAAAACATTTTTCCCTCTTGATTTGTGTTTACTGACTTAGGTGGAAGAAATATTGAAGATCTCTTGAAGAGAAAAAATAAAGAACTTTTCAAAGTTGCAAAGGTTGTCATCCCATGGAAACTCAGATCCCAAATTTATTTTTGATTGTCCAACTATGAAAATAAAAAATCTGGAAGTGCAGACACAAGAGCCAAGGACCCAATAATAGATTTTGAAGAGCCCTACCTAGGAATGAGTCCTTAGACAGCTTCTCAAAACACCATTTTTTGAGAGCTACACAACATTTATCCCTTCCAAATCTGCCAAAAAATTTGTAGGTTCCTTCAATTTTATGTTTAATCTACTAAATCCAAGTGATAGATTGTATTTTGGAGTTGATTTTCTATTTTTAACTTTTCTCCCTGAAGTGTTGTCTGATCTAGACTCTCATCCTAACACAAAAAGGGAAATTGCAAGATTCCTCACAGAATTCACTCACCTAAGGGTTGAAAGTGGATTTTAACTTGAGGGATCTCATTTCCTAAATGAAATGGAAGAATAGGTAGGTTCACTCACCCCATGTTACCCTTTCTATTTATAGTAATTTTGGTGAAATATCCCAAATTTAGTATAAAACCTTGTGTGTTTGAACCCTACCGAATTTTTCTATGTTTCACATAGTAGGAGTTTTTCCATACCATATCTCATTAGAGGTCTTTGAACTATTCACTCTTATTTGTGCTCTATTGAGAATGTAAAATGCAGTATGAATCCAATAGAAATCCAGTAAATTTTATTCCTTCAACATGGTTCTTGCAGCCTCTTGAATTGTCTTATTCTTCCTTTTCACAACTCTATTTTGCTATGGAGTCCTAGGAGCTGATAAATGCCTTTTTATCCCATGATCTTCACAAAAAAAATTGAACTCACCACCTTTTTTAGATATTAAACACTTGATTTTCAAATCCATTTCATTCTCAATCATAGATTTAAATGCTTTAAACTTAGTTAGAGCTTCTAATTTTTCTTTGAGAAAGGTCACCCAAGTCGTTCTAGAGTAATAATCTATTAGAAACATAAAATACATGTCACCTTTAGAGCTTCTTATTCTGGTAGGTCCATATAGGTCTATATGCACCAAATCTAAAGGTCCTACAATAGAGTATTCTTTAGTTTTGAACCTCTTCATTTTCTAGTTTCCAACATGAGTAGAGCTAATATTCACTAGGCTATCAAAATTGATGACACATTCTTCTATGCTGCAACCAACTTTCATTGATTTGAGTCATACAAAATTTAACACAACACCTTTGATCTTATAAACATTCCTTTTTCTCCTCATTCCTACAAAAACCAAAGTTCTAGAGATTCATTCTCTGATTTCACAACCATCATCCTGAAATACTAGATTGTATCCTCTACTACACATTTGTACTACACTAAGAAGATTATTCCAAAGACCCTTAACATACGGAGCATCATTTTTCCTATTCTTTCCATCAAAACTAATTGAACAATTTTTATGGATCTTAGGATATGTGTCATCACCAAACCTAACAAAACCACCATCATATTATTCAATTTCAACAAACTTACTCTTATCACCTATAATACGATTTGAGCATCTGGTATCAATTATCCAATAGTATCTCTCCTCTCTTGCATGAAAGGCAATCAACATAGTTCCTTCAATACTATGACCTATTTCTGGAGGAATTTCCTTCACACATCTTTCAGGGTTAGTAGAATTAGTTCCAAAATTCAAAACCATGAATAAGAATTCATTATTTCCATCATTCAAATAGTCTGATTCCTCATCATTATATATACCATTGTCTTCTTTAACATAATAACAATTCTTGAAATATTTACCTTTACGATCTTTATGTTTGTCATTTTTCTTGGACATTTTGAAGCATAATGATCTATCTTTCCACAATGAAACATTTGAAGGGTAACTTACCTCTATGTTTGCTAGCGCCCTTTTTCAATCTCCTTAAAAATCTGATTCCACCTCATCAAGATCATCCAGATCAGATCCATAATTCCTTTCTTTCTTGCTGACTTTAAAATAAATTTATTTCCTTGAAGCATCTTGGTCAAATTCTCTTAATTCAAAAGTAGTTAAAGCACCAAACATTTGATCTCAAGTATATTGATCAAAATTTTGAGCTTCATCAATGGCAGAAACTTTAGCACTATAAGATTTAGGAAGAGTTCTCATTACCTTTTTCACAACTTTACTTTCCTCTATTTTTCCACCAAGACCATTGTTGGCATTGACAATTTCATCCACCCTTAGCATGGAGCCTACAATATCTTTATCTTCTGACATACTTAGGGCTTCAAATTTGGCTTTGATTTTTTTCATATTTTCTTGCTTGACCTTAGCATCTCCTTCATAAATACTTTCCAACTTTACCCAAACCTCTTTAGTAGTTTTGTAGCTTATCACCTCCACAAGTTATGAATTAGAAATCCCACTCAAGATAGCATTCTTTTCTTTTCCATTATTCTCATAATCCTTGATATCATCTTCACTTTTCAAAGTAGTAGCGAGTATAGTATATCCATCTTCAACTGAATTCCATACACTAAACCTTAATGAGACAAGAAAGCTTCCATCCTGGCTTTCCATAAGGCATAATTGTTTCCATCAAACATAGGATCTTTGACACCATTCTTGTGCGCCATCTAGATCTACCTCAAGTGATTAAACTTATTCTAAGGAACCTCTACTTTGATACCAATTGTTAGACACATAGGAAAATTGAGAGGGTAGGCGAATCAGTTATGTATTAAAAAATCATGAATGTAAACAAGTGAAACATCAACACAACAACCATACACAATGGAACACATGATTTTACATGGAAAACCCTAATAAGGGAAAAACAACGATGAGGATTAACACATATATATGAATAACAATACCTATTACAAAAGGCTCACTGCCCAAAAGAAAGAAAGGTTCACTACCAAGGGATCACTACCCAAGAAGATCACTTCTTTTGAAATACAAGAGAATAGAAAGGAACTATTACACGGAGGTTCACTACCTCAAAGTAATAGGAGAATCCACCACAACAATTCTTCACCATCCGAAACCTTCGGCTCACTACCTCCATCAACTTGAGGCACACTAAAATGTAGACACCTTCTGCTCACTATTTTTGGTAGTCATAGGAATTCATGTTCACAATAAAATCTCAAAACTTGATCATATACACATCATTTTGCATCACACTTCACATCACACACTTTTCCAATAAATGAACTTACATATATATCAGTTGCAACCTCAAAAAACTTCTCCAAGTCATCTTTAATGAAATGTATGCACCTCAAATGTGCAACCACCAAACAGGTCAATACCAAACACCTCCATGGTGGAAAAAAGTGAAGGCAAACCACACCAAGGGTTAACCAATACCCAAATCTGTATCGACATGCTACACCAAGCTTCCACGATCCATGAAACACATCCACAAATAACACTAGCATGTCAAGTTATCCAAATCAACATTAACACTAACAAGCAACCACACTCACACTTCACTAGGTCCAAAAACAACCTGAGGACCACTTAGCAACATTACACAACATCTAGGAATATTCCAACACCAACATAATATTCAAACATACTGTCGCAAACACCTACAACTGAGAATAACACAACACATGAACCAATCTTGTAGAGTAGATGAACACAAAATATTCCAAAGGGAGATAGATATAAGCATCATTAGCATATTCCCAAATTCACAAGACAAGAAAATTCAACATAGAGAAATTTGGAGCAATTTCATTTCATCCAAACAACCTTCTTCACAAACTAGAGATAAATCGACACACTTTCAAACACATATTCTAGTGCAACACAATCTAGAACTTGAAACTCTGAATGTAATACCTTTGAATACCTCTAAACATCATGTCCAAACTACACAAGCACATCTTCAAGCATAAAGAAATGTGGAGCACAATACAAAACACACCCTTGTCACCTTGTACACTCTTTATGCAAATTTTCTCTAAAGTAGTTGAAAACCAAGTGACCATGATGCATCTACAACACCTGCTCAACACCACAAACACCTTCTCATCATAACCACACTAGAGGTTTACATAGGTTTACATCAATTACAACACTAATGAAAAAATAGTTCAATAGGGAGTATAAAAAGAGACAGAGAGTATAAGAGAGAGTGAGGAAAGAGAGATAAAGGGAAAAAGAGAGAAAAGTGGGAGAGAATGAGAAGGCAAGAGAAAAATAGAGATAAGAGAAGACAAAGATATAGAGAGAGAATTAAAGAGAGAGGGGGGGAGATAGAGAGGGAGGTATATAGAGATATATAGAGGGAGACACAAGTATAGAGAGAGGGAGATTGATAGAGAAAATTGAATAAAGAGATAGGGCAAGAGAACATAATAAGAGATATAAAGGGAAAGAGATAGATAAAAGAGAGAATCATGATCAACTATTTTGTGTTATCAAGATAAAGATAACATATGTATCCATGGGAATATATCTATATACCCATCTATCTCTTTGTGTGTTATGAATACCTCTAAACATCATGTCCAAAATGCACAAGCACATCTTCAAGCATGAAGAAATGCAAAGCATGAAGAAATGCAGAGCACAATACAAAACACACCCTTGTCACCTTGTACACTCTTTATGAAAATTTTATCTAAAGCACTTGAAAACCAAGTGACCATATTGCATCTGCAACACCTGCTCAATAGCACAAACACCTTCTCATCATAACCACACTAGAGGTTGACATCAATGACAACACTAATGACAACATAGTTCAATAGGGAGTATAAAAAGAGACAAAGAGTATAAGAGAGAGTGGGGAAAGAGAGATAAAGGGAAAAAGAGAGAAAAGTGGGAGAGAATGAGGGGGCAAGAGAAAAATAGAGATAAGAGAAGACAAATATATATAGAGAGAAGTAAAGAGAGAGGGGGAGAGATAGAGAGGGAGATATATAGAGATATATAGATGGAGACACAAGTATATAGAGAGGGAGAGTGATAGAGAAAATTGAATAAAGAGATAGGGAAAGAGAGAAAAATAAGAGATATAAAGGGAAAGAGATAGATAAAAGAGAGACTCATGATCAACTATTTTGTGCCATCAAGATAAAGATAACACATGTATCCATGGGAATCTATCTCTTTGTGTTTTTCACTTTGTTTGTCTCTCCCTCTCTATCTCTCCCTCTCTATCTCTTTATCTCCCCCATCTCTCTCTCTCTCTCTATATATATATATATATATCATTTGTAACTACAACGCCTTGCATGTCATTTACTCATTGATGAACACTTCCACCAATTCTAATTATTGCGTAGGATCAACTTAGATAATAAATACTAAATGCTAAATTTTTATATATATATATAAAAATAAATTAAACTATATAAATATTATTCATACTATAATTATATTTATTGTTATACAATGGAGCACTTTCTTATAGATTCATTTAAATATATATTAAATTAAATTATATATTACATATTATATAATATATAATAATAAATACAATTATAATATATAGTTAATATAAAATAAATATAATTAAACAAAAATATGTTTTTTGATAAGTTAAATTGGTACTAAGGGGCCAAACCCAAAATACAATGATGTTTAACCTTTACATATTTGATCAAAAAATATAAAAAGGCTAAAAGAGCCAAAATTTCATACTAGAATTCCATCTAAGAGGTGCCTATGCCTCCTATACATCCTTGTCCTCCCTCAAATTCACCTCCCCGTGTGTCACAAGGAGAGCCAGCACTACTAGTTCTACCATCCATTTTTAGGCTCCATACAATTCTTCCACCAGCCCTACATATCCTACCACTTCCTGCACTCGCACCTCTTGATCTTCCCCATCACTCCAAACTATGAAAGGGATTCATGGGTTGTTATAGTTCAGAGTGAGTTGGGGCCAAACCCTAGTTGCATGCCTTAGTCCCCATCCAACTACAACCCATTCTAGATATTTCTCCATGCCCTCTCTCCATCATGCCTTCACCATCCTTCTCATCAACCATTTTACCATCTCTTTGGTTTTCTACACTTGTAGAAGCCATGCCATGAAAATATATGTGATGTTGGTGTTTACTCGATAGCGATAATTTGAAGCTAGGAACCTAAAGCCTAAAATGGCTTTGATCACATCCATTGTTTCTAGGTCATTGGTGTTAAACACCTTATGCAACATCTTATTCTCCCTTTGAATATCATTTTCCTCTCTTTGGAATCTAGATTGATTGTAGTATCACTATTTTTAGTTGCCATATTACTTTGTCTCTCAAGCTCTTAAATCCATTTCACCGCCAACCTTGCTCCCACACATACTCCTCTCTATTTGTAGCATTAATGCATCACGTCATTCCAATGTCTTCCATGTTGATCCTCGCATGTGATATTTTGATCCAATATTCCTAGTACCCTCATCATAGCTATCAGTCATGTCAAGTGCAATTTTGGACAATTTTTTAGCTTCCTCATTATCTTCTCAGTAAATATGAGTCAACTTGAAATCCTCCAATTATCCAAGTCTCTCCCATATTATTGGAATGTATTTTTGTGAATTTCATTAATAATAATCAACAAGTCTCCTTCCAAGTGTATTCGTTTGAAGCCCATTTTTTTACACAAATCAATCTCCATCCATGTCTCCTATATTTCAACTTCATTATTCACTCCCACTAATAATGTTTCTGATACTTCTACAATTATAGTTCTCATTTGATCTCTTAAAATTCATCTTGCATTAGATGGCCCGAGGTTTCCCCTAGATGCACCATCAAAGTTCACTTTCAACCATCCTTCATCTGGTGGTTGCCACTTCACATCAAATCGAGGATTGTAGATAGATTATCCCTTCCCTTCCCATAAACGAGAGGCACAATGAGCCCAGTCCACCTTTTCTTTATTTGTTCATCCCACAAGGTGAAGGCACTCTTCTTTATGTTTTGTCTCATTGTTGCATTAATTACCACTTCAGCTATGCCCGAAACAATTTTACTATTGAGGCCATCCACCGATATTTCCTTTTCCTAAAATAATATTTTAGTCTTCTCTTTCTAAATATTCCATATTACATATACTTGAAAAAACTACTCTCTTATTTGTGCTCAGCCATCCATTAAACATATCGACTAATGTGTTTGGTCTAGGTGTCTACAACTCTAGCTTATTCTTCACCCAAGACCAACACCTATTAGCCACCTTGAAATTTAGTAGAATATTATTTGTTGTCTCCTCTTCCATCTACACATCATGCGTCTACGGGGGGAAACTATTCCAATCCTTTGCAACCTATCCCTGCTAAGAATATTTCTCTGTGAGACTATCTTGGAAAAAACCACAACCTTTGGAAGACAATCTTTCACCCAACATAGATTTATAGGCTAATCTTCATTTTTCATTAATTCCTCCTTAATCCCACATGATATCCTTACTTTATATACCGTAGTCTTTTCTACATGGTCATTTTATTTTGTCATCACCTTCCCCAATATGCACCTTGCAGTCATTAAGGGCATATACCAACATTGATTTTTTTTCCTCAGGTGTATCTAAATGTTGGAAGGACTTCCACTTCCATGTCTGAACTCCATCCTTTAACATTGGTTCAGCACAGTCTGCCACTTTACTTCCCCATTCCCGCATGAGTACTCTTTTTGTATTCTCTAAACCCCACAACTCTTCTATCAACCGAAAACCATCCCAAGAATCTTCCTAGAAAATAGCCTACTGGCCCCCTTTGAGAGGTGATTAGTTACCAATCCTCTGCAAGATATAAGAAACTCCCAAATCACCAAGCCTAAAGGGGGATTTTGTATCATTAATATTCTTTGTGGGTTATTGGAATCTAGGTACTTGTTCTATATCACTTTAACCCATTTTTGGTTTAATTTATGATACATATTCCATACTAATTTTTCACCCAAAGAAACATTCATTATAGGACACTTTCTCAATCCAACTCCTCCCACCTCCTTTGGTTTTCATATCTTGTCCTAGGCCACTAGGGGTATCTTATTTTTCTCGTTGTTTCCATTCCAAAAAAATCCTCATTCAATGTTCACTTTGTGTGAATATTTTTTGTGGAAGCCTCATACATGACATGACATAAATTGGGATCATTGAGATGATTGATTTGAGAATTATTATTCTTCTCATTGTTTCCATTTCACACTTCAAATTAGCCAAGATGCTATCCCACAAGTGATATTTACTTGCTCCCCAAAAGAGTGGTAGGCCCAAAAACCTTCAAGGGAGTACTCCCCTTCTAACTCGTATAAATCTGGCTATTTCTCTTTGTCTTCTCATATCTATAGTGAAGAAATAAACCTCTAATTTCCTCCAGTTCACACTTTTTCCTGACACTCGATAATATTTTTCCAACAAATTCCTTATTGTCCTTGCTTCCCTTATGTTGGTCACCCTGAATTGCATTATATCATCTACAAATTGAGTGTGGGTTATTGGTTCCATATTGGGTGTTATCTTAATGCCTTTACAACTCCCCTATAATCTTTATACTTCTATACTTCTCTTAAGTGCCTCCACCATGATAATAAACATAAAGGGGGATAGGGGACCCCCTTGCCTCAACCCCCATGATGCTTTGAAAAATCCATGCAGAGTCCCATTAACCAAGACTGAGAATCTTGGACCCTCAATACAACCTTTTATCCATTCAATCCTTCCTTGAAAAAATCCAAACCTTGCTAGAGCCTCCACCAAAAATTCCTTGTCAACCTGATCATATGCCTTCTATATATCTAGTTTTATTAATATTTGATCCACCTTTTCCTTTTGCATTGTGTGAATAGATTCATGTGCCAAAATGATACCTTCAGTAATTTCCCTTCCTAGTGTGAACCCACACTGCTTTTTTGAGATAATAGTTGGTAAAATCAACTTGACTCTATTTACCATCACCTTTGTGATTACCTTGTAAACTGTGTTGCACAAGGATATGGGTTTGTAGTCTTCTAGTGCTTCTGATTTCTCTCTTTTTGGAATCAACACAATGAAAGTGTTGTTAAAGTCACCCAACATGACTTGTTTCTTCCTTGATTCCTCAACTTCTCTAATCATATCCTTCTTAACTATATTCCAAAATTATTGATAAAACCTTGTTGGGAAGCCATCTGGGACCAGAGACTTATCATGGCTCGTTTGAAATATTGTTGCTCTAACTTCATTTTTCATCATTGGTCTCATAAGTGCCTCATTTTCCCTATCATCTATCAAAGCTAGAATATTGTTCAAAATCTCTTGTATTCTTTGATCCTGCAAGGTATTTACCTTCTTCAGAAGGATCTTGAAGTATGTTGTCAATTCCTTGGTCTCCTTGGGGTCATGTATCCTTCTAACCTCTTCATTTGATATTTTTGAAATCTTGTTGGAACTTCTTCTTACTTTGGTCATCATGTGGAAAAAAATTGTATTATGATCCCCTTCCTTTAGCCAACATTCCCTTGACTTTTTCCTTCAAAATACTTCTTCCCTTGCTCAAATCTCCTCATTTTTCATCCTCATAACCTTCTCTTTCTCATATATATCTATATCCATGCCTTCCTTGATCATAATTTTATTCAGATCTGCTAGCTCCTTCTCCACCTTGAATTTTTCTTCAAAAATATTTTGAAAATGAGTTTGATTCCACTCTTTTAGTTACCCTTTTATGTGTACTAATTTTCTCTGTAGCTGATATAGATAAAATCTGCCCACTTTTTGTGCTCCCCTCCACTAATCCTCCATTCTCCCTATGATTTTTTCATCCCTAAGCCACATGCATTCAAATTTAAATGGACATATTTCCAACGTGTTATCTTGCACAAAGCTTAACAAAACAAGGTAATGATGTGAACCTATTAAGGTCAAAATGGAAGCTTCATAAATGCACTAAAAATCCTCCCAATCTCCCATTAAAAATAATATATCTAGCTTCTCTAAGATGCTAGTAAAACCTATTATTTTATTAGTCCATGTGAATGTGTCATTCTTTGGGCTGACCTCCATTAAGTGGCACTCATTCACAAAGTCCTAAAAAAATTCTTGCGTTTGTGAAATCTGAAATGAACCCCCCTTCTTAGAACCATTCATTGTGGCATTGAATTATTCACCTACTAAAACCTTTTCTTCCCTCAATGTATGAAGAACAAAATAATTTGGTTCCATGTGTCCTTCTTTTTTACTATCCTCGTGGGACCATAAACATCAAGGAGAAAAACTTTGAACCTTGCACTATTTAGGTTGGCCTTAACTAGTTGCCAATTTGTATTTCCTATCACCTCTTCTACCTTGACTTTATTGGGGTTCTAGATTTCCCCAAGACCTTCAAAGGCACCACTAGCCTCCCTCAAGACCCCCTATCATTTCTTCCACTTTTCTAGTAAATATTTGATACTATCTTGTTCTATCTTTGTTTCTTGCATGAATAATATATCTACCTTTGCTCAAATAATATGTCATTTGATCAAGCATATCTTGCTAGGGGTGTTTAAGCCCCTAAAATTCCATGTTATGGCCCTCATGGTGATTGGGGAAGAGATACTCCCTTCCATGACCTTAGTTTCATTTTCCCCTTCACATTTCTTGTGATTTCCAACATCACTCTATTTGACTTCCTACCCTTCATTCTCTTCTCTCCCAAATTTGGTCCCATTTTGCTTGGCATGCTTTGGATAATGGTTTTTTTTTCTAGTATCCCTTCCTCCTCTACTCCAAAATCATTGTCTTCCCCTTCATTTGAAAAAAAAAATCTTCTTTTTTATTTTCTTTGGGGAGTATTTTTTCGTGTTCTCACTTAAGTCTCTTGATTGGTCCTTTTGTTATGTTGTGCTTGCACCTCTAATATAATCTATTTTTTAATTATCTCCCCTTCCTTTGGTGACTTTCCTTCCTTCTTTCTCTCTCCCTCACCCTTCTCCTCTTCTCCCCCTTGAGTCCTACATTTAGCACCTCTTACTCCTCTACAGGATGATCCTAAGTTATATTTGCCAATGCTTCATGTCCAAGTACTCGCTCTTCACCATCAATCTCTACCAAGTGAATGTCTTCCAAAAGCTTATGTGAGCCTTCCTTACCCTTGGGTGTTAGTTCTCCTACCTCTATCCCTATTGTATCTTCTTGAAACCTTCCCAACAAGTCATCTTGATTTTGTGTCAAGGAATCTTGAGTATCTGCCCCTGCTCCATGCACCCACTCCCCTCTGTGTGGCCTGACTTTATGCATTTATTACATCTATCTGCTACCTCATTAATTTCAATATTTTGATTCCATACACTTGATGTTGATAGGATTTCTATCTCTTCCGACAAGGGAGGAGTGGACATGATCTTTACACAAATTCAGGCATACATTTTATATTCCCTATCCTTTTTAAATTCATTTTCTTTCACATAGTTTTTCACCAATTTCCTTGAGGGTTTCTTTTGACTAGTGCTCTAGTGACAAGTTGTATAACTCAGCCATACTAGTGTCTCTTGAATCTCTTCTTTTAAGGGATTAAAATTTCCTTCCCAGTCCTTAATGAACAACCCTTGCCTTCCCATCTTCTAAAGGCCCTAGTTCAAGATCTACCTTTTCTCTCTCCCTATGGTGTATTCCACTAGGTATAATCCATTTGGCATTTTTTTAATAGATATTTCCTTCCCCTAGTTTTCATCACACCACTTCCTAACCCTAATTAGGGTCGGCTACTCACTAGTCCATTTCATGATAAAAACGTTTTTCTTTTAACTCTTTCACCTTCCTAGCTATTTCCCCCTTTCTAGAGACAACATACAACACCTATTTTCTATCCTAGGGAAACAAGGAATTTTATTTGCACCTATAGCCAGATTATAATTCCTTCTCCATGTTGATCAATATTCTCCATGCTCGACACCCATTGGCTTTTTCTCACACTGTCCTCACCCTTGTGTGTACCAACCCTGATCGTTTTGTTTATTCCTCTAGCTTCTTTGCTACCTCCAAGATCAATCAACCTCTTGATGTTTTTTATGATCCTTCCATCCCCAGTTCTCTATTTTAATCATTTGTTGGTAGTTCCATGAGTGAAAGCCACTGGGCTCTCCCCACCCACTTTTGAGTTCGCCCGACCCCTTGCTATCAAAAAATTCCTTCTTCACAAATCTTGCTATTTTCTTCCTTTGGTACTATTAACTTCATAATATAAATAAAATTATAAATTAATATAATATATTAAATTAAATATAACTATAACATATATTTTATATAAAATAAATATATAATTGTAATGGTGTGAATTTTCACCCGTTGCAAATTCCACATTTACATACCTCCTACCTTAGAGAATTAATTTCGATAATGCAATTCCACTCTCTTCATCCATTTTCCATCTACTTGGTGGCTTGTTTTCATGTCAATGAAGGATATTCTATCTAGGACACTAGTGTGATGCACATACATCTACGCGGTGCACTACCATCCTGATAGGACTCCCACCTCTAGAATCTACAGAGATGTTACACTCCTCCATTGGATGTGAAGTGTAACATCTCCTACCCTTCAAACTAACTTTAAACGACTCCTTTGCCCCCATTTCCACCTTCAAATGACTATCTCTTCCATTCTTTCACTCCTTCTGGATCTTCTTGGCATTCCTCTTGATCACTCTCACACTTCTCACTCACTTTCAAGCATTCTCAAGTTCTACCACCTCCATTGAAGCTTCAAGTTGGTATTTTGTTGGCTCACTCTCTTCATTTTTGTGGCAACATCAATCTTTGACAGCTTGTGGGCTCACTCCTTCTCCCAGTTTCTTTGAGTGCATGTGGTTGAAGGTGATATCACTCCATCTTCCTTATCTCTTGAGTTATTGTTTTAATATCATAGGATATTTTTGTTCAACGTATTGCTTGGTATTTCTATTTACATTATCTTTCTTTATCATATTTCTCCAATCATTGCTATATTGGCTATCCATGGAGGTGGAAACACCAAAGCAAGAAACTGACTATGACAGTCCTCTAAACACAACCCCAACATTTTCTTGTTATTGTGTGTGTAGGTTATTCATTGAGTAAAGACCTTGAAGATATCGACTCATAGGTAGGAAGGTACGCTTTCCTCACCCTTCTTCGTCATTTCATAATTAGATTAGTCATATTATTCCTTATAATTATTAAGTTATTTAGTTACTTTTTGTTTATGTCATCACATCAAACTATATTCGTTAGGTTGTTAAAAGGTCTTCCCTAGCTTGTGACTTTACACTTTTTGTCTATACGGATGCTAGCTCCCCACTAAGATGCCAACACATTGTGCTATTGTATGTGTCCCATGCTAAATTCCTCTAGTAGTGAGTTGTTTAAGTCACAGTCCGGACTTTGGAAACTTGTTTACCTAACTTCCTAAAACATTCGATCTTGTTAAAGCACAACAACAACCTCGTTTCTCCTCCTTTCAGCCTTTAAACATTAAACTCCCCCAAAACATTCTATTAGCTTGAGGTAGATCAAGGTAGCCTATTATTCTAAACCCTCCTATGACTTGGGGTCCTAAGCAGTCGGCCCCCGTCTACATTTTGGTGAACCCGACGTGAACTTTGTAGTATCTATTTCTTTGTGTTGAGGTTCTTTCTCTCATGTTTGCATATGTGTTGGGCTTGTGTATTGTGATGCTTGATGAGATTCATAACTCAATCTACTACTTCCAAACACATAATTAGAAAGAGTGTGCAAAATTTAGAGATGAAATTCTCAAAGGTCACTACGTCTCTCGCTTCTCGAGAGATGGTATCAACAATAGAGATTAGTTTCTTCGATGAAACCACTCATGTCCCTACTCCTCTTGTTTATCCTATAGCTCCACCTTGGGATGAGGATGAAGTTGCCACTATTCCCATAGAGCACCTCCTGTCTTTAGATAGGAGGCTTTTAGATCTCATAAACCATTTGGGGAAAGATCAAAACACGACTAGGGTCTCTAGAGTTGTTAATGAAATCATATATATTCCAGACAAGGATCAAACGTGCATAGAATTCCTTTGTGGCCTTACCAAATTAATGGAAGCATATGTCCCTTCATAGAACCCTAGGTCAAGTATTACCCGAGGTCATGTGCTTGATGCTTATGAAAGAAAGATTGGCATCTCGATGCCTACGACATTGGTATGCACGGTCGAGACATACCCTTCCATCAAAATATTTTTTCTTTCTCTGCCTCCTATTATCTAAGCAAGCAGAGTACCCCTAGGATTCGATGTCCTTCCCCCTAGGGGAAATGTTGGCTTTAACAGTGGAATTTATAGTGGAATGGGTGTTGGTGGTTCTGGTATATCTGGTGCTCTTGGTGGCTCTGACGGTGGCTCTAGTGGTGGTCATGGTCATGCTTCTGACAACGGCTACAATGGTGGTTACAATGGTGGTCTTAGTGGTGGTTTTGGTGGCAACTCCATTGGTCGTATTTCTTCATCGAACCATATTTTGAATCCCCTACTACAAAATGTGGGTCAAATGCAGAACAGTTGGTGAGCCTATCCCAAGCCTCTGCCCAGCCCATCTTTCAACCTTTCTTTCAACATAGCCTTTTGTTGATGGAAATTCTGAATACTCCCATCCCTCAGGGGATGGAGATTCCTACATTTGAGAAGTATAGTGGTAAGGGAGACCCACAAAAGCACATGTCAACATTCAATGCGATGTGTACAAAATTCTTTTACCACGATGCATTGATGGCCAAATTCTTTCCTCGATCTCTCAAGGACACATCACTAGAATGGTATTGTTCCTTTCCTGGCAACTTCATATTCCCATTCAATCATCTTGTTAATTAGTTTCTTTGATAGTTCCAGGATAACATTGGGCTAAAGATGTCCTTTTCGGACCTCATCCAATGTAAGCAGGGAGAGCATGAGAAGATTACTGATTTTATTGCTCGATATCAAGCACTCTTCTCACAAATTTCTTACCCGCTACCTAACTAAGATGTAGAGAAGGTGTTCATTAGTAACTTGCAGAGACCTCAGTGGCAGGAGAATTTTTTCCTAATGAAGTATCCTTCTTTCACGTATTTATGTACAACGTTGCGAGAATGTCAACAGACAATCATTCATTTTGAGGGATCTTCCTCACACTCTTGTCTAGAAGGAAATTCTATAGTGTCAATTTTAGGAAAAGGAAAATATTTTACGAATGTAGTCACCATGTCTAGGGCCCCAAGCACAACCAATAATTTACAAAGTTGTCTGAATCTTACTCTTCTATTTTGAAGAAACTATTAAAAGATAAGGTTATAACATTGAATGATCCTCGGCCTCTTAGAGAACCTTACCCTAACTGGTATGATGAAAATGTGTTTTTCCAATACCATCATGTCCACAGTCATGATACCAAACATTGTATGCACCTGCATTATGAGATACACAATTGCATCAATGATGGTACTATTTTCCTTGATAGTAAAAATAAAGATAAGAACAAGTTGGTGGCTAAGGTAAATAGTGAATTGCAAATTTATACAGGCCCGTTTCTATCTCACTCTAAAAATTTGATCATTGATCCTTCTGGTGCTTCCCTCAAGGCCTTATAGTATGTACATATGGTTTCGTTTACTCACATTCCTCCCCCTCAACCTATGACTAGTTCAATAGATATAACTTTTACATTGCATGATCTTCCCATGAATAAGAAGCTCTCCCCTCTACATATTCTCGCTTGTCTCAATGGAAACATTGTGACAGGAGTCCTCATGGACCCCGTGATTCACATGAACATTATTACAGAGGAGACTCTTTTGCTAAACTCTCTATAAAGGGAGGAGTATGAAAAAATGAAAACCACAGTATGTACCCATGATGGTCTCTCTCTCTCTCTCCTTATGGTTATATAACTCTTTCCATCCTAGTGGGACCTAGGGTTGTGAATGTGACCTTTGATATTATTCTAGAATCTGACTTGTTTAGAGTGAAGCTAGGCATCCCATGGCTAGTTTCCATGAACGAAGTCACTTTTGTTATCCATAAATGTC